>CATIWQ010130841.1:0-29218 GCA_949673415.1 Euphorbia schlechtendalii | reverse complement strand
ATTTAGAACCCGAGTCTGATTATCTTTTGGATAAATAAACATTTTATTTTCCAACCAAACAATTATTTTTTCCAATTAAATTACACTAAAATTCCAAGAATTAAACGAAGACTTTTGGACTTTTACATCAACAAATTCACGTAAACTAAAGGACGAGAAGGACTTCCAAAGGCCGAACGGATACGCCGAAGTGGATTCATATACTGCAAGGGTAAGCCTCTGAGTTCCTAAAGTTGCGAATTTCATGCTTTTTATCTGCTTTCAATCTTCTTCTTCTTCTCCTTCTGATCTTTATTTGTCAACCTAGGAATCATTTTTATTCCTTTTTATTGTAAATAATGTTGTAATTCTCTCCTTCTTCTTCTTTTATTTCTTTTTAATTTTTGTATTAGAATACCCCTACGAAGGGAATAAAATATATTCTCGGATAACAAACCTCACCATTTGTCATGCGATCATTATCATTAATTAAAATTGATCAACCAATGTGCTCTAATAAAACGAACGGTTTTATTTAAATAACAAACACATTATCACCTTTGATTTTTTTTAGGCCACACGGGCCTCGCTAAATTCAAAATCGAACATACCTGATATCCCCTGTGTTAACCTTTGTGGATGCAGGTTAGATGTATGTTTAGGCTTTTATTTTTCCTTCGGGTATTGCACATATTTTCGAGGATATGTAATTAATAGGGTAGCAGGCGGTTGCATCCCCCGATTTTTGAAAGCCTTGTAATTTTACTTTTCGCTTTTTACTTTCCGCATTTACTTACTGTTTTGTGGATGGTTTATTATTCCGCTTTGTGAATGATTTATTATTTCGCAATACGTGAATCATGCATATAAACTTCAAAAATGACCTAAGTGTAAATATGCATAATTAATAAAATACGGTTTTCTATAGATGTAATATAATGTGATCACTTAAGAAATAAGTAACTTATCCCGAACCTGAATCTCTGTGTCTTGGTGGGCCGTCCCCCGGATGTTAAGCCTCACGGGACTCTAATTCCTGGAAAGAGCTAATCCAGGTGGTGACTCCACACTAAGAGATGGTGGATTCGGGTTCGAACCGATCTTAAACATTTTTCGCCTTTTTCTCTTTCAACCTTTTCTCTCGGATACCCGACCCGATGCCTTTTCTTCTTTTTCAAGACACCCCGGTGGACCGCGCCTATGAAATCGCGAGCTCTCGGCCCACCGCTCAGTGTCGCCTGCTCACAGTGGCGACTCCGCTGGGGACTTTTTCTAAAGCTTATTTTTCAAAAGTTTTTAGATTTTGGATAAGTGCCGAAAATTATTAATCACATTATTCCGTTCTCTTTATTTTGACATATTCATTATAACGCATTGCAGTAGAAGGGATTAGCCCATAAGTCTAAGGTACCCCTACTAATCTGCCTCCCTGAGAAAAGATAGTACTTGAGCGAGTGGAGCATTTTGTTGCCATATCGCATGTACCTCCCTCGTTAGAACCTATTTGGGGAGAGGCTTGGAGTGTATTTCAGTGCAACAAGAACCTTCTACATCAACAACCCATTTTTAAGCCCTCATGTAAATAAATCGTAGGCATTTTCCCTAAGGTGTTGCCCAAACGCGCTATCATGCATTATATTTTCCTGCAGGTGCGCTCCTTAGTATCTTCATGATCCTAAGATGAACCAAACTTAGGATAAAGACTAGCCAAAAACCCTACATGCGGGAGTTATATGGTTGGAAGTTTGGACGTCACATACTATGTGCTACTTGTATACTACTTTGTCATTGTACAAATGTTATACTAACCATGAATTTTTATGCAGACACTCAAATGCACACACTCATGATATTAAATGTACATATCATGTTATCATCATGATATTACATACACTTAGGCACAGTCGACACTTTAGACAACATAAAACCACTTAGGGACATCATTTACCCTTTTCAGTGATTAGTCAGTACATGGAAAACATACCTTTCTTCTGCTACGTGATGTCCACTTGACATCCGGCACTTGGCCCCTCAAGGGGCAATAACCTTTCCACCACATTACCCATTAGGTGTCCACTCAACATCCGACTCACAGCCCTTCTGGGGTAATTATACACACCAAAAGCTCAAAATGGCACACATACCTACCCAAAACCATTTTCCCACATTAAAGGATATCCCAGTTGAAATCCTGACCTCAGCCCACATGGAGCGAACTTACTTACCTTACCAAATCTTCAAGGGTATACGCCTCATACCCGAATCATTCGCCCACACGTGGTAATAATTCATGTATCACCACATACCCTCAAATAGCGATGACCACATAGGTATCTGAAAGTCCACCCTAATTAGGCAAAATAACCAAATCATTCCTTAGATAGCCACATACGGTAGTTGTCTTCATTTCACAAAACCTCAAACCATGGACCTATTACAACATATGTAACTTAGTCACCTCACTTACATCACTTATATTACGATGTCACACCAACATTGTACAAATCTCAAATCCAACCCCCGTTGTTAGATTTTCATTTCCATATGTTTTCACTTTTTACCTAACGACTAACATGTTTGTTTCAAATGGATTGACATACATGTCATTTCATATCATGGCATGCTAACCCCTTACAAATGCACCCATAACATTAAACATCTCACGCATTTCTCGCATCACGAGTCATGTCATGAATCGTACATGCACAGTTTGATCTTCTACTTGCTTGGAGAAGGCCTGCTCGATGCCTGGTCTATGTTTCTCCGATCGTGGCCAGTCTGGAGGGGGTTCCATACACTAACTCAAGTGAGGACCTGGGTTCAGACTCATATTCGGTTCAACGCACGTCAATCATGGCCAATCCGCAAGAAGAAGGTGCGGGGGAAGATCACCCTATCCTAACGGGAAAAAATTCTCAGCAGTCGTCGGTGAGCGCCGAGATTGCAGCTACCCTGACAACCTTTGCCAACAGCAAACAACTAGCATCGCTCATTCGCCAATATGTCAGGAGGGTCCTAAATGCAATGTCCAGCCTCGAAGGTCACCCTCAACAACGTCAATCCAACAAGGGGACCTACCACCTCACACATGGTACCCCCAACTACATTTTATCAGTTTGGGGCAGGATAAAATCAGTTGAACCAGAAGGCATTCTTCCCTGGATAAACTGTCCAGCCCGCATTCGCACCAGGGCCTTTCTACCAAGGAGTGACCCAATAGTCTATTCCCAACTGGAGTAGGTCTGTCGACTCACAATTCCAGGCACCTCAACTGCCCCACTTCGTGGCATATCCCTAGGTGCAATATGGCCCTTATCCAAGCGTAGGGGATGCCATCCTCCAACAACCTGGCATGGCGGAACTATGGCAACAGTTCTTAGCCATTCACAGTGGCCACCTAAGGAACACATACCTTACACAACCAATAGTCGGGGATGAAGATAGCTTGCCCCCAAACTTTGCAATGCAGCAGTTTGAGAAGTACGTAGGATCTGGCATTATCAAACGGTGATGAGAGCATTGAGGGTCAGCGATCGAATGATGGCTAAGCTCTTCGTCATCACCTTGGGCCACCCAGTCAACGAATGGTACAGCCACCTTCCGTTGGACATAGCTACCAATTGGAATAGCCTCGCTCAAGCTATGCTGAAGCATTATGGTTTCAACTCTCATATGGAAACCACAATGCAACATCTGGAGGCTATAAGGCAAAGGCAGGGTGAAAGCTTCAAAATCCTACTATACACGTTGGATGGCCACACAGGTCAGGCTGCAGACTCATTTGACCCTATCGGAGATGATAACAAAGCTGCTGGACGGCGCACTGCTACCATACAGGAACAAATTCGGATCTGATAGCATCTCTAGCTATCAAGAAGTGTTTGAGAAGGCAGAGCGGATGGTGCACTTCAAATCCATAGACACTTATGGGAGGTACTAACCCGTGATAGATGATTAAATAATAAATTAACATTCAGCTACTTTGCCTATGAGGCTTTTGAATTATTTTTGAATAAATTGAACATTGTTTATTTACTTGATATTTTATCAATGACATCACGCATTCTTATAAACATATACATATCATTTTTAGCACATGTGGCACATCATTTCATGAAATTAATTTGGGTATAAATGGATTCCCCACAATAAATTCAAATGATTTTACACTTGAGAGAAAGGGAGAGATAAATACATGTACTTAGACAAAGCGTGATAGCAATTACCTCATCATACAAGGATGAAAGATCTCCAAGCATGAAATGTCCACTGACCCAACCAAGAGAATGAAACACGCAAAGATCAAAAGGATCGAAGCTAGAATAAGGCCAAAAATGTCGACCAAGCAAGTTGAGGCTAAACAACCGGCACAACATCACAAAGAGGAGTAAGATCGTTGAGCACGTCAACAACTCCATCGCACGGCTCACCACCATTTGTGGGGCAATCAAACAATCGACGCAATATCACAAAGAAGGAGACAAATCGTTGAACATGTCAACAACTCCATCACAGCCATTCACAGGAGCAAACAACCGGCGCAACATCACAAAGAAGGAGTCAGATCGTTGAACACGTCAAAAAATCCACCACAACCATTCTTGAGATCGAACAATCGGTGCAATGTCACAAAGAAGGAGACAGATTATTGAACACATCAACAACTCTATCACACGGATCACCATAAATTCATGGAACAATCAAGCAAAGGTTAAAGCAAATTGAATCTTCCCTAAAGGATCACACAAAGGTCAATACTAAAGATAAAAAGGAGCCAGATTGTTGAACATGTCAACAACTCCTTCGCATGACACACTACTACTTGCAATTATCGCACCATCAAAGGAAATGCCAATGATCAAGACTCATCACATACACTTCAAGCTAGCAAGGCAACGCAAGCACCAACCATAGACTAGGTCTATGCAGAAAATATTTGTTGTCGAATTTGTTAGAAGAATTATAAATTTGTTGGATCAAATTAATAATTAAAGGAAATAAAGAGAAAAATAGGGAAAAATGCACGGAGCGGAGTAAGGGAATTTATCTTGTAACTAGTGGGCCCCAAACGAACACAGGATATTCTAAGTGGGGCCTGCTCAGCTACCCCACGAGCTGAACAGCTCGCGGACTGCTAGCGTGGGGAAAGCCCACGTGCGCTAACAGGCTTTAGGCTCGTAAGGGCTGCCCATGGCAGTGCTTGCATGGGTCTACCGCGCAAGCTCCCTTACGTGTAGCATGTGGGTGCTTATGATAAGAGGTCGCGGGTCAGCTCACGAGTCTTAGTAACCCATGCGACTAACCCACTTGTGGGATGGGAATATTTCAATCCCACATTGTGTTTTAGGGGGATTCTAACACTCCCCCTTTACCCTATATATAGGCCTCCAATTCTCTTTATTTCACACAACACAAAAACACTTCAGCTCAGCTTTTCTCTCTAAGTTCGACATCTCTTTCTTCGTTCGTTGTGCGAGTTCCTTCACAAGTTTCTTCAAATGACGAAGAATTTCTTTAGAAGTCTCTTTCTATTTGAAGAGATCCTTCTTACTTTATATTTTCAGGTTGGTCTTTGAGCGGTCTAGCAGCTGCTATCTACTAACAGGTTCTACCTCTACAAGGTTTTGGTCGGTGAAGATCCGTGTAGATCAATCATAGAGGCTATCTTAGTTTTGAGGCTCATGCTAATGAAAATCTGCCGAATTTCTCTAAGGGAATGCCACATCCAAAAGAGAAAGAGAAGTACGCATCAACTGGTAACGTCCTAAACTTAGATGTTAGGTATCTTTTATAAGTTTTATAAACCTATCAGCATCTATGGAATATTTTAACTTAGATTATATTTATTATGGCATACTTAGGAGATCCTTTAGCTTAATTTTAAGTTTTAAAATTCCACCTTCCTATGTTGCATGTTCAATAACTATCTTAATTAACCAGCATCTGACACTCTACCCAACTTGAGTCATGTACTCAACTCATTCATTTTGCCACATTAGCGATACCAAATAAACATCAACATTGATTCATTCATTCATTAATTCATTTATCATAAGGGTATAACACATTATCTTACCCAAAAATAAAGTTCTCATTTAGGCGTGACATAAGGATGTCACCATGGTAAGGCTTACCACTCTTTACCCTCTTGTTTCAAGATAACAAGATCATTCCATTTATTCCATTTAAGCTCGTACTTGGATAGATCACATTGATCTTTCTCAACCTCCATACCCAATGGTTTGGATATCATTTCATCACTTCATGAGCGTTCAAAAAATCTTTAAGAATCATAAATACATAAAACATCAAAACATTCATGTCTTAACACAATCTTGTTTAGCATCCAGCGTGGGTGCATCCGAAGGAGCATCTCACTTGATTAAGCGCCATTCAAGAACATAGTCCATTTTTGTGTACAAGTGAGGGGTCAGTGTCAAGCCTCGATCAAGTAGTCATTTTTTCGTAATTCAGCAATATGGTTAATCCGATTGAGAATGAACAGCCACCAAACTCTATCGAACCTAATCAAGGGGAGGTCTTCCGCCTGGCAATGGGATGAACTCTGATGCTGTCATGATTAGGATTCTCACTAGTCCACAATTCCATGCAACCTTCAAGCTTCCATGAGGTCACTTCTCACCGAGGAGAGAAACTCAGACCGAATCTTCGAATCTGAGCTTCTCCAGCTAATGGGTCTCGTCCCATTGCTATCCAAGGACATGCTCCATCTTTGCAAGTAAATCTTGGTTCTCTCTTGAATTATGGAAATCAGTTTATCTAGTAATCGGCTCAGGGTAGTTTGGCAGCTTTCTCCACGATCAAGGTTTGGGCTATCAAAGCCGATCAGTGGTGAATCCTTCCGTTTTCTAGTATAATGAGCCTGGTTAAGCCGTGCCCAATTCTTTCTTGCAAGGGGTTTCCTGATCTATTATTAGGCTAGTGCATATCAATCCTTTTGTGTGTTCTTCGCTTGCCTTCTTTGGTTCAGGTCTTAGTCACTCTTCCCTGCCATCAATGCACAGCCATCTCAAGGGTTCTAGTCTCAAGCCTTATCATTTCCCATTCAAGGGGTGTCTCAATATCAAAACTCCTCCACCGAACCAACTACTTTTGGGAGTCAATTTCAAGGTTCTAAGCCCCAAATTCAATCGTAGTTATTAGTATCTCCTAGGGGCACTACTCATGTCCAGCCTCCTATTTATAGGCTGGCCACTATCAAAGCTCCCAACTCTGATCCATTTTCTCAAGGGGTCAAGGGATCTGTTCCTCACGGACTCTCCCCTTAATTGGCTAGTTTATGGCAACAAATTCTAGCCACTCAAGCTAGTCCTTTGCAATCCTATTTTGAGCGGATGACACGAAGAGCGATGGGCCAAGAGTGCGCTAATGAGAGGCGCGGTCCTACAGGGTTTTTGTTTGTAAATAAAATTACCAGGTCGTGGACCTGGAAAGGTTTGAAAGAGAAAGAGGGAAACATTTTTAGATTGGTCAAACTCGAATCCGCCGTCTCTTAGTGTAGAGTCACCACCTGGATTAGCTCTTCCAAGAATTAGAGTCCTATGAGGCTTAACGTCCAGGGGACAGCCCACTAAGACATAGAGATTCGGGTTCGGGATAAGTTGTTTACATCTTATTGGATCAAACTATATTACATCTACAGAAAACCGTATTTCTTAATTATACATATTCACACTTATATTGTTTCGAGTTTATAATGTATGATTCACACCTAATTGGGAAGCGATAAATCCATACATAAAGCGATAAATAAATGCGAAAAAGTAAAGAATAAGATTACAAAACCTCGAGGGATGCAACCACCCGCCTAATCTATTAATTACACTTCAGTAAAAAATATTTGCAATACTCGAAGGAAAATAAAACCTAGGCATACATCTAAGCTGCATCCATAAAGGTTAGAATAGAATATACAGCACAACATGAATATTTACACATATGCTCGATTTAATTTTGCCGAGGCCCCTGTGGCCTAATTAAAATATCGGTGGTTTAGAATTCTTGTTTTAGAATAAAATAATTCATTTTATTAAAACGTATGTTGCTCATTTTAATTAGTGAAAATGCTCACACGGAAAAAGGTGAGGTCTGTTATCTGGGAATAATTTTTAATTCCATTCGTGGGGGTATTCTAACATGTATCTTTAACAATTAAAAGAAACAGAAAAGAAGAAACGAAAATGTTAAATTAGAATTTACAAAATGATAAAAAGTATTCCTAGATCAACAGGCGGAATAAAATAAAACATGAAAAAGGCACGAGATAAAGCAACTCTAAGAACTTAGACGCTTACCCTTTCGGTGCGAATCCACTTCGGTGTATCCGTTTAATCCCGGGAGTGTTCCTCATTTGTTTTTTAGTTATGGTTTGGTGTGGAAAATAAATGTTTATTTATCCTGAAAATAATCAGACTCGTACTCTAAATTTGTTTTAGGTCCGAGAATATCTGAGGATTTTTGAGAAAAAGAAGGTGAAAAAATTAGTTTGAAAATAGTAAAAGTTCGGAATCCAAACATGCTTTGTATCCGAATATATTCAAAGGATTTAAAAGAAAATATTTTTTGTAAAGTCTTCCGAGTCGTTCTCTCGAGAAAATCAATTTTTTAAAAAAATACTGAAAATTCCCCCGATATTTATAGGGAAATTTTCGGGAAAAAAAATTCGGCAAGAGGGGGTCCCTAGCCAGACTTCTGGCGAGACCAGTTTTGCCCCCTCGATTTTTTTTTCATTTTATATTTTTTTTATCTTTTCACTTTTAATTTTAATTAATTTTTACTAAAGTCTAATTTTCTAAGTCCTTAAAATAAAATTAGAGACAAGGAGCACTCCCATTTGAAGATCTCTGGATAATCGAAAATTGTGCGATCCAAGGATGAAAAATCTTGACAAACCATCACCATCGAACATGCGAGCTGATACAAAATCCCGTGCTCACAGCTGCCCTCGTGTGATCATCACTGGTTGTATAACCAATATGATCACACGAAATGTAGAGGAGGGATTGAGAATATACCTGATCGGTGTGGCTGGTGATTTCTTTATCCCCGATCAGTGATGACGGGGGCCTTCCTTTCTAGCACCATTTCCTTACAGGATTGCTCGTTTCTTTCTTCGGAATCCTCTAGTGCTTGATGCCCCTTGAGGGCGGGTCGACCATTTCTTTCAGTGTCGTCCCTTTAGTAGTTGGCAACAATTTTATTCTTTGGTTGCGGTCCTTGTGTGCCCCTTGTGAGTTAACCTTCGGTTGGCTTTGATTGTTGGAACTGCTGGAGAAGAGTGCTTGAATCTGTTTCGAAGGTAACCCCATTGAGATAACCATCTCTTTCTTCAGTTATGTTTCTTTGGTAGGATGTTGACTTGTTTCTTATGATAAAACAGAGAAAATTATAATGTTAATACATTTTATGATGCATGTTTCAATTATTTGATTGAGTTTATGTGGAGCAAAAATCTTTACCCCTTCAATCAAAAATTAAAACATGATGAATAATTGAGTTTGATGGAAATTCGGGGATGTCTGAAGACCGCTTTGTTGTTTTAGGAGGCTTTTGTGATCGTGATGTTGCTTGAACATGGGCTAAGTAAGCTTGAATTGGTTTTAGGCTTGAGTGAGCTATCTTCCTTCTTTATGTTTGTAGATTCCTCAAGTGGAGGTGGAGTTTCTTATTTGCTGGGAAAGTGTTACCCCGGTTTGGCATCGTCTTTACTTGTAAATGATGTGATGCGAATGTAATGTATGTATGATTTTTTGTATGAACAATATTTATCATATGATGTATGTTCGTCTATTGTAGGTGTTGTGGGCTTCATTCATTGGAGAGCCTTCTCTTGTACTGATGCATGGGTGCCCCTAGGATTTGTCTCATTGGGGATTCCACGAATGACTTCCTCACAGTGACGACCATGGGTTCGTTGAATCAGATTCTAATTCAAAGCTCGGATTTGGTTTGAGGGGTGTCTAGATGAATCATTGATCCTGAACCATAAAGGCGATGATCGCTTGGAAGATATTTTCCAAAAGTGTTGGAGGTGTATGATGTCACATACCGTTCCAAGGAGGAGATGATGAATTTGATATTTCTTTGGTTCTAATTTCTGCATAGATTCCCCTTACGGGTTTTCAATCTATCGAACCTTGTCTTAATTTTTACCTTGACCGCCCTTTCAAGTTTTTAATCTAGCAGACTCATATATATTTTTTTATGTTTTCATTTTGGATGTTTACTTGCAATATTCTACCATTGGCATGCAAACAATCAAAATAAGTATATGCATAAAGATTCAACAAAAATGATAATTCATCAATGAACTTAACATGGGTATAAATGTTTCAAATGGTTTGACTCCTACCACCGATTAGCCCTTTCACGTTTTCTAACCAATGTGTTTGATTTTCTCTCGATGTCCTAAGTTTTGCCTGAGCCGCCTTTTTCGACTTTTCAACTCAAATGACTATTCTTTTTTTGTTTTGAAAATAGCCCCTTATTTTTGCTCAACTAATAGATATCTAATTGACAGGCTAATTACAAATTTATTTTTTTATTGGTACTACTTTTTACTGATTTATTTCTTTTACCAATGCATGATAGCAATTGTGCCAATCTTGGTTGATTTGGCTGATAGATTGATTTTTTTCCATGTACAGGACTTCAATTGTTATCTTGTTCAACATTTTTGATCGATTGGTTGGTGTTCATGCCGCTTTGCTTGCTTGAGATACGTGCGATGATGAGTCTTAGTGTTTGATCATCAACATTTCTTTATGAATTCAATTGTTCTCTGACGATAGATGACATGTCAGGGATCATATCCGATAGGTTGATTTCATCAAGGGTGAACAATTTATATCCAATGGTGTAATGATTTCCCCACAAATGGTAGTGAGCCATGCGAAGGAGTTGTTGATGTGCTCAATTATCTGACTCTTTTTTAACTTTGGTATTCCGCCGGTCGTTTGACCCTATTGGGGAGCTTCAATTTGCTTCGGTTATTTTGACTTTAGCTTGATTTCCCCATAAATGGTGGTGAGCCATGCGATGGAGTTGTTAACATGCTCAACGGTTTAACCCCTTCTTTGTGTTACCAGTTGTTTGACTTTAATTTGCTTTGTTGACACTTTAGTCTTATTCTAGCTTCGATCATTTCAAGCTTTATTTGATTGGATGTTTCATGCTTCATTCCATTCTGGTTTCGGTTACTTCGGCCTTTGCTTGACTAATTCAATAGTCAGTGGACGTTTCATGCTTGGAAATCTTTTTATCGATCTTATATCTTTGTAGGATGAAGTAAATGCTATCACGCATTATCTAAGTACATGTGTTTATCTCTCACTTTCCCTCAAGACTCAAATCATTTGAACTTGTATGGGATCCATTTATACTCAAATTAATTTCATGACATGATATGTCACATGGCTAAAAACATTATGTATATGTTTATGAGAATGTGTGATGTCAATCAATAGAACATTAAGCAAGCAAATAAAGTTCAATTTATTCAAAAATTCAAAAGCCTTGTGGCCAAAGTTGCTAAAAAGGTCTAATTTATTGCATCATTATGTGGTTATCTTCCGGTACTAGTGCCCCATAGATTTGTCCATGGATTCAAAGTGCTCCATTCTATTTACTTTCTCGAACACTTCTTGATAGCTTGAAAAGATGTCTGACCCGAACTTGTTTCTGTTAGATGGTAGTGCGCCATCCAGAAGCTTGGTTACCATCTCTGGTAGAGTTAAGCGAGCCCGAAGCCTGATCTGTGTGGCCATCCAATGCCCATAGTAAGATTTAAAGCTCTCGCCCTACTCTTACCTTATAGCCTTCAAATGTTACATTGTGGTTTCCATTTGATTGTTGAAACCATAATGCCCTTGTCATAGTTTGAGCAAGGCTATTCCAATCAATAGCTATATCCAGCGGAAGATGGTTATACCATTCATTGACCGGGTGGCCCAAGGTGATGACAAAGAGCTTAGCCATCATCCATTTGATGACCCTTAATGCCCTCATCACTATTTGTTAATGTGTTAGTTGAGCGCAAGGATCTCTAGATCCCACATACTTTTCAAACAACGGCATTGTAAAGTTTGGTGGCAAGCTATCTTCATCCTTGATTATGGGTTGCGCCAAGTATGCATTCATGAGATGGCCACTATGAGCAGCCAAGAACTGTTGCCACAATTCTGCCATGCCTGGTTGTTGGAGGATGGTGTTCCCAACGCTTGGATAAAAGCCATATTTCCCCTGGGGAAATATCGCAAATTTGGGCAGTTGAGGTGCCTGGAATTATGAGGCAATTGACGTACTCCAACTAGGAACAGGCTGTTGGGTCATTCCTTAATAAAAAGGCCCTAGTGCGAATGCCGACTGGCCAAGATGCCCTGGGAAGAATTGGTTCTCGGATTACTTCTGAAAAAGATTGGCAAAGTTATATCCTAGTTGACCAATTTGAGCCTGATTCTGGTTCAGCTGGCTCTAGCCTACCCCGAACTGGTAAAAGGCCATAGGAGATTGTATAAGATGTAGAAGGTGTTCTAGGCTGACTAGTTGGATCGTCGTTATTAAGGGTGACCTCCAAGCTGGACACTACATTCTGAACCCTCTTGATGTACCGGCGGATAAGCGATGCTAGTTGGTCGCTATTTATGAAGGCATTCAGGGTAGCTGCAATCTCGGCGCTCACCGACGACTGATTTTTCTAATGAGAACCTTGTCCCGTAAGAAAGGGGTGACCCTCCCCTGTAGCTTCATCTCACGGATCGATTATCCCAAAACCGAAAGATGCACGCTGAACTAAATCTGAATCTAGACCTAAGTCCTCACTTGTATCAGTGTGCGGAACCCCTTCTAGATTGGCCATGATCGGAGAAATGCGGACTAGGCGGTGTGTAGGCCTCTTCCAAGCTAGGATATATAAGTAGAATATCAGACTATGCATGTAAGATTAATAACATAATTCATGGTGTAGAAAATGTGTGAGATATTAATGTTATGGCTGCATTCACAAGGGGTGAACATGCTATGATGTGAGGTAAATAATGTGTTTGTTAATCCATTTGAAAGAAATAGGTCAGTCGTTAGATAAAATAGGTTAAAATGAAAATCCAACCCCTGGGGATGGATTTGAGATCTATACGATGTTCGTGTGACATCGTAGCATGAGTGGTGTAAATGAGGTGACCAAATTACCCGTGTGGTAATAGGTTAATAGTTTGAAATTTCATACTGTGACTAGATCTTATGAAATGAAAGGGTTCAATTAATTTCGGGTAAGTAGTGTGAAATAAAATGAAAATAACTACCATATGTGAATGATTTGGTTATTTTTCCCAATTAGGGCGGAGGGATGTCGGTGTGGTCATCACTATTTGAGGGTATGCAGTGATACATAAATCATTGCCCCGTGTGGGCAGATGGTTCGAGTATTAAGTGTATACCCTTGAAGATTGGTAAGGTAAGGTTTTCGAAGTGAGTTTTCCCCGTGTGGGCTCAGATTCGAATGTTAGCAAGGACATCACGTAATGTAGGAAAAATGGTTTGGGTAGGTATTTACCCAGTTTGGGCTGTGTGGTATGTGTGATTTCCCTGTGTGGGCTATGAGTTGGATGTCGAGTGGACATCTCATAAGTATTGTGTCGTATATATTATTTCCCGTGTCGGCTATGAGTTAGATATCGAATAGACATCTCATAGGTAATGTGGTGGAAATGTTATTACCCTTTGTGGGCTAAGTGCCGGATGTCAAGTGGACATCACGCAAATTAGGGTGAATGATGCTTCATGATTCTAATTAATTCATGTTATCCTAGGGTGACACGATCTAGAGTGTCGACTAATCCTAAGTATGTCTAACCCTGATTTGGCATCATGATGATGAGAAGATACTATGTTACATCATTTTAACATTATAAGTATGTGCGTTCAAGTGTCTACACTAAAATTCGTGGTTAGCATGACCCATCTTGTACAATGCATGATGAATTGAAAGCGTTAAACACATAGAAAATAGCATGCAATGTCCAACTTCCAAGCATACAACTCCCACGTGTAGGGTTTTTGGCTAGTCTCTATCCTAAGTTTGGTTCATCTTAGTACCACGGGAATGCTAAGGAGCGCACCTGCAAGAAAATATAATGCGTGATTGTTTGTTGGGTAACACCTTAAAGAGAACGCCTACGGCTTATTTACATGAGGTTTGTAAATGGGTTGCTTATGTAGAAGGTTCTTTTTGCACTAAAATACACTCCAAGCCTCTCCCAAATGGGTTTTAACGAGGGAGGTACATGCAATATGGCAACAAGTGATCTACTCGCTCAAGTACTACCTTTTCTCATGGAGACAGATTAGTACAAGAGAAAGCTTTGTGGTAATAGGGTACCTTAAAATTACGGGCTAATCCCCTTTATTACAATTCATTGTTATGAATATGTCATAATTAAGAAAATATGGAATAATGTGATCAATAATTTTAGGCACTTATCCAAAATCAAAAATCTTTTAAAAAAAGTTTAAGAAAAATCCCTAGTGGAGTCGCCACTGTGAGCGGATGACACGGAGAGAGTTGGGCCGAGAGCGCGCTAATGATAGGAGCGGTCCACCGAGGTTTTTGTTTATAAATAAAATTAATGGGTTGTGGACCCAGAAAGGTTTGAAACAGAAAGCGGGAAACATGTTTAGATTGATCAAACCCGAATTTGCCGTCTCTTTGTGTAGAGTCGCCACCTGGATTAGCTCTTCCAGGAATTAGAGTCTTATGAGACTTAATGTCAGGGGGATGGCCCACTAAGACACAGAGATTCGGGTTCGGGATAAGCTGCTTACTTCTTATTGGATCACATTATATTACATCTACAGAAAACCTTATTTCTTAATTGTACATTCGCACTTATGTTGTTTTCGAGTTTATAATGTATGATTCACACCTAATTGGAAAGCGATAAATCCATACATAAAGCGATAAATAAATGAGGAAAAGTAAAGAATAAGATTACAAAACCTCGGGGACTGCAACCACCCGCCTAATCTATTAATTACATTTTCGTAAAAAATACTTGCAATACCAGAAGGAAAATAAAACCTAGGCATACATCTAAACTGCATCCACAAAGGTTAGTACGGAGTATACAAAACAAGATGAATATTTACACGTATGTTCGATTTAATATTGCCGAGGCCTGTGTGGCCTAATTAAAATATCGACGATTTAGAATTCTTGTTTTAGAATAAAACAATTCATTTTATTAACACGTATGTTGCTCATTTTAATTAGTGAAAATGCTCGCATGGAAAAATGTAAGGTCTATTATCCGGGAATAATTTTTAATTCCCTTCGTGGGGGTATTCTAACATGTATCTTTAACAATTAAAAGAAACAGAAAAGAAGAAACAAAAATATTACATTAGTATTTACAAAATGATAAAAAGCGGAATTATTCCTAGGTCAACATGCGGAATAAAATAAAACATGAAAAGGGCATGTAGGAACTCAGATGCTTACTCTTTCGGTGCGAATCCATTTCGGCGTATCTGTTTGATCCCTGGGAGCGTTCCTCGTTCGTTTTTTAGTTGTGGTTTGGTGCGGAAAATAAGTGTTTATTTATCCTGAAAATAATAAGACTCGGACTCTAAATTTGTTTTAAGTCTGAGAATATCTTAGGATTTTTAAGAAAAAGAAGGTGGAAAAATTGGATTGAAAATAGTAAAGTTCGGAATCTAAACGTGCTTTGGATCCGAATATATTCAAAAGATTTAAAAAGAAAATATTCTTTGTAAAGTCTTCCGACGTGTTCTCTCGAGAAAATCAATTATTTTCTAAAAATTTTTGGTTCCTTGTCCACTGAAAATTCTCCTGATATTTATAGGGAAATTTTTTGAAAAAAAAATAAGAATTTTTTTAAAATAAAATCCGGCGAGGGGGGTCCCTCACCGAAACTTTGGCGAGGCTTGCCTCGCCATCCTTCTAGCGAGACCGATTTCGCCCCACCTTGATTTTTTTTTTCATTTTTTATTTTTTATTTTTTCATTTTTAATTTTAATTAATTTTACAAAATATTTTCAATAAATTAATTTTTACTAAATTCTAATTTTCTAAGTGTTTAATATATTAAGTCCATAAAATAAAATTAGAGACGAGGAGCATTCCCATTTGAAGATCTCTGGATAACCGAAATTTGTGTGATCCAAGGATAAAAAATTTTGAAAAGCAGTCATCATCGAACACGTGAGCTGATACAAAATCCCATGCTCACACCTATCCTCAGTTGGCTATTACTCCTCGGGATGAAGATTGGGTCCATGATAACTTTGTGGTGCCCAAATTAGTTCATTACAAGGGAGTGGGCGATCCTCGCTCACATATTAATATCTACCAAACAGTCATGCGAGCTCGGAAGCTAAGCGATAAGATTCTTGCCCAAATGTTTGTAACCACCTTGGGGCTTCCGGTTGATGAGTGGTTTAACAATTTTCCCGATGAAATAGAAAGTGGCTAGCAACGCCTGTCTAAGGCGTTCATTGAGCAATATGGCTTTAATAGCCAGATGAAGACTACAATCCAAAATCTCGAGGACATGAGGCAAAGGCATGGTGAAACTTTCAATTCCTACTATGGTAGGTGGATGGTTGTGCAAGTCTTACTCAAAGACCAGCTAAGCCCTTCTGAGATGATAGTTAAGCTACTTGATGGCACAGTGCCATTCTATAATATGCAAATGGGAGCGGATGAGTTCTCGAGTTATAATGAGTTCCATGTGAAAGTTGAGAAGTTTGAGAGGATTCATGGATTAGAGCATACTGCAGGGATCAGTCAACAAAAAACTTGGCATAGAAAATCAAATAGGGTACTTGTTGCCGCTCCCGCATCTGCAAAACCTAAGCAGTCTAACTAGGAGATTACGATCCAAGTTGTGCATCCAATCTGGGTTTCAGTGGTCCAACCTACCATAGATGCCCGTCAAGGTATCTCTCCAAATGTTTTAAACTTAACAACACTGTTTTCCAAGCTTCGAGAGCTCAAGTTGATTGATAATCTTAAACCCTTTTCTCCTCCGCAACCAAGCGAGTGGAAGAATTTCCGCACTTATCACGTGGCTTAAGGCTACCACACTAACAATTGTGAGATCATTCTACACAATATTCAGAAGTTAGTTGTGGAGAAAAAGATCCATCCCTCGGCATTGAAGCCGAGCACCACATCTAACCTCCTACCCTAATTCGACAACCAAGTGGAGATGATTAAATCAAGCATAACCCTTGAGTATGTGTTTCACCGACTGAAAAGGGCAAGAGAAGAGAAGGTATCAACTGAGTATGATCAATCCTGGAAGGAGGTGGGCAAGATGATGGAAGGCATCTCGATGCTCACTACTCCTATCATGGATACTCGTCATGTCAATCCCTCAAGCAAGATTGTTGCTCCTACTTCGGTCATCCCAATGGAAGGCCATAATGCCCGATTAAGAACCATTTTAGGCACCCTTAAAAATTGGGATTGGAAGAAATTGGAGATTTTTAAGCTGTGGGGGCTCCGATATTTGGCTTTTCACCCTACAAACACCGCATTTATTAGCATAGCACTGACTTTTTGGGATCCTTTGGATCGCGTCTTCTGATTCTTGACTCAAGAGTTAAACCCATGATTGAGGAGTATCAAGCTATTCTAGGTAACCATTGCCCCCAACGATTCCACATTGCAGTTCTGAGTTATCGATTCGCATTTGTAGACTCACTAAGAGGGTTGTGGAACTTAGACTCCACTGATCGTTTTCTATCCCATCCCCTGAAGATTGGAGGCTTCCGAGTTACCGTAATTTTAGATTAGTGCTTATCTACTCCATGACATCACATTAATTGGCCATTTATAGTAGCTTAGTGCTCATATCAGAATTCATGTGCGGAATTGGTATTGTTTCCCCATTTACACTAATTTCTGCCATTACTAGCATGTCTTAAAGAGCTTCACCCATTGCCATTAGACTAGTAGAGAATTTATTGTGCATGGAGTTTGCGAGGACTGATCCCAGCCTAATCAGAGACCACTTCACCTTATTAGAGGTTTGGTTTTTGGAGAAACTAGCCTTAGTCCACGAGTTAAGACAATCTTATGAGAAGTACAAGGTCGTCCATTACAGCGAGAGAGGACTCTACATTGTTGACCACCACAAACTGACGGTGGATGATTGGGTACACATAATGAGAGGGTTCATAAATAACCAGATCTACTAGGTTTACCCCTAGTGGAAGGTTACTACCTTTGCTACTCACTTTCATGCCTACGATGTCCAGCTACTCAGATTGCAAGGCATCACTTCCTATTCTCCAGCACGGCTTTGTCGATGGTATGGGAAGACTCAGCGAGTGCTTGCAGATACTTGCCCTACTCATGCCCCCAATTGGAATCACAGATTACTTTAAAATATCCTCTAAAGGTAGGCCCAACACACTTCTTTCATTATATTGGACCATGCTCGCCAAGAGACCACCGAGACTGATGTCTACTAACGAAATGGCTTCAGGAGATTCGAGAGCTCCCTAACCCAGAAAAGTGTAAAGGAGCTACTATACAGTGGAAGTATGCCGAGATGAGGTTATAGTAGAAAATGTAAGGCCTCTACCACTCCGTTTGCTCCTACTGTTGCGATCACCAAGGAAGACCCTTTGTCTGTTGAGGAAGAATAAATTATCCTGATTTTATTTTTTATTTTGTTAAATTCTTTATATGTAAGACCTAATGTTTTTAAGAAATATCCAAAATTTGTTTTACTTGCTTGATGTTTCGCTTAATGGTGCTATGCATTCATATGAGTCTACGCAAAACATTTTTAGCATACATGATTCTTTGCATGAAATTAAATTGGGCACAAATGAAATGTCTATATCTAATAATTTAAACCCCTAGTAAAAAAAGAGAGAAAGATTAAAAATGTGCTTAGATGTCACGTAAGTGCTTTTACCTGGTCATATGCAATGAGTCGGGTATCACTAGAGAGATTGCAGAACATCAAATTTTGACTGAGCCAAAGTTCACACCAATAAAGTGAAAATTGTGTTGACTGCATCTAAAATGGTTAGAAGTAGCTAAGTGGCTCTTAGCCAAAATCCCTTAAGGTTGTGACAGCTTTGCCTCATCTACGAGTCAATACTGAAGTTGTCAAAGAAGAAGTAGCCAATTGTTTGGACTTAATAGCGTCAGTTGACCTTCGATAGAGTCAAGAGTAATCTAATCAGTTTGCCAGTTATCAAGCCGTCAACTCCTGACAATCCCCTCATCCTTTATCTAGCTAGCGAAGAATGCTCAATAGGAGCGATGCTTGTCCAAGAGCAACATGATAAGCGCAAGCATGCACCATACTATCTAAGTAGGAAGCTTCTCGAGTTTAAGAGTCAATATACGGATGTTGAGAAGACTTGTGCCAAAATGGTCTCGCTGACTCATAAGCCTAGGCAGTACCTCCAATCATACAAAATGAAAGCGGCGGCTAAGATCTATCCAATGAAGTATGTATGCCAATCTCTGACTCTAGTAGGTAAGCTCTCTCTCTGCTTATTATCCTCTTTGAGTCCGATATTGTATATGTCACGAAGAAGGTGATTAAAGGACGAGCAGTTAATGAATTCCTTGTAAATTAAGCCCTTGACTCTTACTATGTGGAGAATTCAGACTTCCTTGATGAGTAACTAGCAACCATTGAGTCAATGAATGAAGAATGGACAATATTCTTTGTTAGGGCTATGGATCGTAGCAATCGTCAAGGGGTAAGTCTTGGAGTTATCCTAGTGACGTCGGAAAATGAGGTCACTCCGCTCTCTAAGAGCCTTGAATTTCCCATCACTAATAATAGGGCAGAATATGAGGTGTGTCTCTTCGGTATGCCTCTTTGGTATGCAAGCTTTGAGAAATGTAGTGGCAATGGAAGTCACTATCACTGGTGATTCCTCCCTGGTCATTCGATAAGTGGTCGGAGATTGGGAAATCAAGGAAGATTTTTTTGGACCTTATCTCGATGCAGTTTTGGAATCGATTGCAAAATTCAAGAAATGTTTGTTTCAGCGTATCCCCTGAAATGAAAACCAAATGGAAGATTCCTTGGCTATTGTAGCCTCTGTTGGGAAAGTCCTCAAAACACAACCCATCAGGCTCGTAGTCCTTCAATCACCCAAAGAGTCATTCTATTATTGCGCCATCTCGGTCACCATTAGCCTGGATGAGGATTGTTAGTATTGGGATATAGTCTGTTTGATCTAAGATGGGGATTTCCCACTAGGGACATCAAATTCAGCACAGTTATCTCTTCGTCGGCTAGTTGCTTAATTTAGAATTGTGGGGGATGATCTTTTTAAGTGCACTAGTGACGACTTACTTCTACATTATCTTTCGGAAAAGGAGGCTTCTCTAGTCATGAATCATATCCATGGGGGAGATTGCAGCCCTCGCATTAATGGTTTAAGCCTAGCGAAGAAAATTCAGTGGCAAGGTTATTTTTGGACTACAATGATAGTTGATTGTATCTCTGAAATGAAGAAATGTCCCAAATGCCAGATCTACCGGTACATAAGTCATCCGCCTCAGTTGGGTCTCCATGGTCTTTCAACTCCATGGTCGTTCTCGGAGTGGGGGATTGATCTTATTGGTAAGATCCGACCCTCTTCGACTAATGGGCATCACTTCATCTTTGTGGCAGTCGACTACTTCTCCAAGTGGGTAGAGGCCAAGTCTTTCACCAACATAACCGCCAAGAAGATGGTCAAGTTCATCGAAAAGCATATCTTTATGTCCTACGAGATGCCTCACCATATTGTATCTGATAATGAGATTCAGTTCCAAGAGGCAATGGTCAGTC
This sequence comes from Euphorbia schlechtendalii, assembly GCA_949673415.1. Classification (NCBI taxonomy): domain Eukaryota; kingdom Viridiplantae; phylum Streptophyta; class Magnoliopsida; order Malpighiales; family Euphorbiaceae; genus Euphorbia; species Euphorbia schlechtendalii. The sequence goes on along the minus strand of CATIWQ010130841.1, from coordinate 8,384 downwards.
TGATTGAAAAATATAGCATCGAGCACCATCCCTCTTCTCTCTATAGACCTCAAGCTAAAGGGGCAGTGGAGGCAACAAAAAAGTATATCAAGAGAATCTTGTCCAAAATGGTGACTACTTACTGTTATTGGGCAAGTAAGACTCTGTTTGCGCTTTGGGGGTACAGAACCAGCTTGCACATGCTAACAAATCAAACTCCCTTTCCCTTAGTCTATGGGGTGGAAGTGGTTCTCCTAATAGAAACCGAGGTCAAATCTCTAAGGGTAGTTATGGAATCCAGGTTGAAAGAATCAGAGTGGAAAAATCCAGATTTGAGTGATTGAATATGATTGAGGAGCATCTCTTGAAGGCCCTAGACCATCTTGAAATATATCAGAACCGCATGGCAAGAGCTTACAAGAGCAAAATCAAGCATTAGAAGCAGCCCTTGAAAGTGGGGACTTAGTCTCAAAGCAACCGAAACCCTCCAATGTCAATGCTAGAAAAAAAAAAGTTTAAACCTAATTGGGAAGGCTCGTTCATGATCAAGAAGGTCCTTAGCAAAGGAGCAATCAAGGAAATGGACATGAATGACAATGAGTTTGTGAATCTGATCAATCAAGACTGGCTTAAGCACTATCACTTAGGTTAAAGAATTAAATTTTGAAAAGCAACATGATAAAACAAAAGGGATTATATAGAAAGCTCGTCAACTGTCTTTCTTCATACAATTGAGCAAAAATTAAGGTATTTTTTTACCGAGCCTAAGAGGTGGAATCTCTGTATAAAGAGTTAGTGTACGATTCCATGTTGTAAGAAAGTGATAAGACTAGTAGAATATATATTTATTATAGTGAGTTTATTTCTTTATTTGTGTTCATAAATTTTCTTGTACCATCAACACTTTGTTTATGTGAATAGAGCGTATGTCCCGCCTTTCACTACCGACCTGCAACTGGTTTAAATGTGCAATGGAGAGACAAAGGTGACACAAGTAGAAAAATGATCTTGGGCCTCGCTTGCTCTAATTTTTAAATAAGAGCTATAAAACAACCAGTTTTGCACTGATGTTCAAAATTAAAATCACTAAAATCAACTTTACCAGGTTTGTGGTCACCTGTTCATCAACTTCACCACCATCTCCACTTTCAAGTTTTTTTTAATTTCCCCATTTTTCTCCTTTCATTTTGTTTTTTCCTTTTTATTCTAATTTTTGTGGAAAATGATTCTTTCATTTATTTAAATTTGTGATCCAAATTTAGAGTACATTTCTAAAATTTTTTGGTACTGGAGAAAAAAATAATAGATCAGATTAAATATTGACTGGCCCATTGATTTTCAATCCACTTTCCAGTACCGTTGGAAATATAATTTAAAAATTTAGAATTCAACATTACAAAAGCATTTTCTAAATTTCACACCTTTTATTGATTTCTTATAATTCCAATATTTCACCTTTTACTGGTGCTCGACTGCTCATTGCATCTTCATTTTTTGAAGAGAAAAAGTATTGCATTAAGATTAAAGAAGATGGATGATACAAGCAGGCCATTTTTTGAAGGAAAAAAGTATTGCATTAAGATTAAAGAAGATGGATGGCGGGAAAAGATTCCAAGTTCCCATAACCTCATCTTGAAAAACAGCTTTATCCAAAATATATTGTTGTGCTCACATTTAACCTATTTAAACAAACATGAGATGAAGTGGCTAGAAAAAATTTACAATCCTCGACAAACGAAGGAATATAAGAAATATAAGAGAAGCCTATATCATGGCTAATTAAAAGATGGGTAATTTAACCATATACCCAAAAAAATTAGATTTTATTGCTTTTACAACAATGAGGAATTAATATTCACTTTGTCATTTTATTAGATTTTTTTTCCTTTTACCCTTTTTTCCTTGTAATTACTTTCTCTCTTATATTTAATTTTAATTTCGCAACTTCAAACCTCTATATCTCATAAACCGTTAATTTTTTTAAACGACACTTTGAAATATTTTGTCCGTCTTAATTTTATCTTTAAAATGATATACACTTTAAATTTTTCGAAAAAATACAAAATTTATCGCAATCTTATACATAGTATAATAGCTGTATAATAAAAATAATAATTTTTCATGAAGGTGTTATACAATGTATAAGAGTGGTATAATGTATTTTAAAAAAGACTATATAGAATACATTATATCACTCTTATATCACATATAATGTCTTCATGAAAAATCAATAAATACTGGTATTATACAACTATTATACTTTATATAAAACTATCATAAATTATTTTTTTACTAGAGAGTGAGTTTTGTTGTAAACATAACCACTATTATACCATGTATAAAAGCTTTCATGTTAGGTTTAAGATCTTCATGACATGATTTTACAGGGAAATCAATATTGTTATGAACATAAAAGAGAAAAAAAATCTATATAAATTCATTTTACAACTTTATACTATGTGCAACGCCTTCATGAAAAAACAGTAAAAAAGGGTATTATACAACAATCATACACTGTATAAGATTGGGAAACATTATTTTATTTTTGAAAAAATCAAAGTGTATTTCATTTTAAAGATAAAATTAAGAAGAACAGAATATTTAAAAGCATCGATTCGAAAAAATAAACGGTTTGTGAGATATAGACGTTTGAAGTTGCAAAGTTCAAAGTAGATAAGAGAGAGAAGATAGTTTTAAGGGTTGACAAAGTCAACTTGAAAAAGGGGTAAAAGGAAAACTTGTTTCCCCTTTTCTTACTTATTATTAAGTTTTGAAAAATTAAATATTCGTAGAGCCTAAATTTTATGAGAAGGCTTTATCAGGTCCAGGCACTAGAGGCAAAGGCGTCTTCAAGATACGTCCAACTTCAAAATCAGTGAAAAACCCATGGATTTTGGCCACATTCCATGATTTTTTTTAATGAAACCAGAAATGTGGACATCATTCAATTGCTTACCCTTCTTATCATGGTTTACCCAAGGTACATCGTTGACTAAAATACTTAAGCCATCACCAAGTCTCCATCGAATAGTCTTTAAAAAAGGACATATATGAAAATAAGCTACGTCATAGAGCTCGATAAATTGGTTGACAAAACAGTGCTATTTTTAAAGTACCGGGCTACAAGGTTATCAAAGAAAAAATAGAAACCGAAGAAGCTGCTTCCAAGTAGCGAGGAAATTACATCAAGGACTAGGTCCAAATGATTGGATCCTTGCATAGTTGTCATGTGTCCCAAAAATGTATTTATGTTTTTACTTTTTTATTTTTAAATTCATTTTTAGGACACAAGTATGCAAGGATCCGGTCATTTGGATGGGGTTCTTAATATAATTTCCCCGAGTAGAGCCGCAAAACATCTTCGGTTTACACAACACGTCTCATCATTGTCAATGCATGTCCCTTCTATCATTGTTATTAAATGCCGACCAAGAAAAATTCAACAATTTTGTGAATAACATCGCAAAGGGATGATGTAAAGCGACATAGAGACATTAAATACGTCGGTATGGATTGGAGAATTCGTTCCTCAATTCATCCGTTTTTCAATTTACTTAGCTTTTGTATATTTAATTTATGTTTAAGGTTTACTTTGTTCAAAATAAAATTTAAAATTTGAGACATAATTATATTTTATTTTGCTATTGTGTTTAAATTGAATATATTATGTGTAAATAAAATTGTTTATTAGTGAAAATATGATTAAATATTGAATGTTTGGTTTAACGAATTTAAAATTATGTTTCGTAAATTAAAATTGGGTTAAATGAGTTTAGTGGAATATTTAGGTTATATAGAATTGAGCTGTTGTATGAAATGAATTATGATCAACGTAATTTTTGAATTAAAATAATAATTTGGTGAATAAGGATTATACTTTTCGAATAAGGATGTGGAAAAAAAATTTCGTATTTCATTGGTAGTTTTCGAATATAGGGATGCGGAAAAATATTTCCTATTTCATTGGGAAAAGGAATTCTAAAACCAAAACTCTCATCAAACATTACTGCAATACATGCTACTAAAGCTATTGAAAAAATTCATACAAGGTTATAAATGTTTTGTATGATTGCTGAATTGTTTCATTAACTAACAAATGTAGATTTTTTTTTTCTGTAGACTATTGATGTTTGTATTTGTTTAATATTATTTGATACATTGTCATTTAAAATCGTAATATGTAACTTATCTTTTGTTGGATCGATTTTTTTAACATGTAATTGTAAACCACTGGAGGTGGAATCCTAGCCCAGCCACTCAATACAACACATTATCTTCCCACCATGAGAAAACCCATTAATTAAGAATTAGTCATATTCACTTTAGCCGAATTAACTGTACACTTTTTACTTTTTAATACCTTTTGTCAAGGGTGGATAAACTTTTGTGGAAGTAGGATCCATGAACCCATTTTTTTTTTTTTTTATAGAAATTGATTTACATTAGTTATAAACAAAAAATGGGCATCATAAGATACACACAAGCAAACCATATGACGAATAAACTTCCTTTTGAGCTTTTTAAAAAAAATTTACTAAAGAAAATTGTATATTGATTATCGTACAAAGAAATTGGACCAATTAGATTAAGTTTCCAGGGCTTTTTTTAACATTTCTATTTTACAATTGTTTCATTCATTTTCGTAAATTTTAAATTCATCAATCATTTTACTGGCGGTGACTCGCAAACACTATAAAAAATTATATTTAAATTGGTACTAGAATCCCACAATAAAATTGTTCCATATTCGCCACTAATTTTTCTTCCATGTTGCACTTTTATTGTAACTTATTTCACTATGATTTAAGCATCTATCTATCACCTTGGTTAATTAATTTCGACTTAATGTATTAAGAGGTGTCTCAAATTGTTCTAAAAAATCTGCTGCTCCATGAACTTTCAAAGTGAATTTGTAGCTGCCTCAACTTTAAAAAAATGCACCACTTTGCTACCTTAATGTCACGCGTCGACTTAATCTTGGTTTGACTTTTCAAAAAAGTCTTTTTTTTTATTTATTTTTTCTCTTAAATTAGAAATTGACACGTGACATTCAGGGAGCAAAGTGGTGCATTTTTTTTGAAAGTTAATGTAATCCCGGGATTACTTTGAAAATTCAAGGGGAACACGTTTTTTTGAGACAACTTTAAACACCTGTTGATGCACCAAATCATTAATTTATTTGTCTAATAATGTATCAAATTACATATTTCTACTTAGCCATCTACATGTTAAGAAATAAAGGATTTATTAAAGTAATAAAATTAAAATTTTGATTCTCTGCGGTTAGGATTCAAACTTCATAGAATATTGGGAAAATCAGAGACATCAATCTTGAAATAAATGAATGTGATTTTCCCATACATTATCTTATCAGGAAAATCGAAGATAGATGGTAATTAATTCGCTAAATATTATACGCATTATAAAAACTATATGCAGATATGATAGTGTTTTAGTATAATTGGATTAACTAGATTATCGAAACGAACGTATATTACATCGAACAAGTTGACAAAAGTGCGGAGAGCACGCTTCTTTAGGTTATATTACAATATCAGGATCTAGGGATGGCAGTCCCTGGTGGGATCCAAGCAGGATCGACCTAGCGGGGTCTAAGGGGTAGCAGCCCTTGCTGGGTCAAGTTACCAGGTTAGATCGAAAAGAAAATTTTATTATTTTACACCATAAGTTAATGTAAAATTCATTTTCGGATGAATTTTGTACCCCGAAAAGTCATATTTTGAACACATATTTCAGAAATATCCAAGTATTCCCTTTATTCCCCAACAATATACATATTTTTCTTTTTTTTATTTTAAAATACAAAAATTGTACAAAAAAATTAAGATTTTTTTAAAAAAAATTTGTCTCATTGAGCTTGTAGTTATCACAAAAAAAATGTCACCCAACCCCACCTAAATGTGAACTCAAACCTGTAAAATCTAGGATCACTACTTCATAGCTAAACAAACTAGGTTAAGAAGCTTTCCACTTAAGATAAAATTGATCTTAAAGAATTCATAAATTTTATACATTTCATAAAACGATTTTTATACAATTTATTTAGTATAAAATTTAATAACTTCGCTCATTTATAAAATTCATTCGGAATTAAAATGAGAATTTGTCAAAAATGACATGTTTTGCCAACAGATTTTCGGTCCAAGTTTTACCTCAATACTTATTTGTTCCAAAATTAATCCATAATTTTTTTCACAGGTTCTTTTCTCCCTTATTTTCTCTGTACGTGCTTCCTAATTAAATGCTTCACATCCTCCATAACTAACTCTCCACTCTCTCCATTCTCAACTGCTTCCTTGCTTCTTTTTGCTATTTATTTCTTGTGATTTCTCCTTATTTCTCTTCTTTTTTCTGTGTTTTGATGTTCTAACCTATTCTCAACATCTTGTTCGTCATTTTTCTGCTACCTACGGTTTGTTTTTCCTCTTTGAATCTTCTATTAATCAATTTTTCACTCTGTTCCATCACTTTCACCATTTTTTGTTCTTGTTCATTATAGTTATGGCATCTAAGAGAGCTTCGTCTCAAAAGAAAAGTCTCTATGTTCCAAAGAAGGCTATAAAGGCAGCGAAGTCTGCTTTAGCTACTTCGAAGGCTAGCCAATCGAAAGAGATAAAAGGGGCACCCGAACTTGAGGTATTTTTTTCATTTTTCAAATTGCTTGTTTGTTTTTTGGTTTTTGAAATTTGATCGATCTGTCCATTTTTATAGATTTGGTATATATCTAGTAATAATCGGGTATTTATATGTTTCAGTTGATTATCTAGTACCTAACTACTATATATCTGGTATATGTATAGTATTAAAATTGTTTTTGTAAATTTCTTGTAGAAATCTTGTAGTGAACTAGTATTGTTCTAGTATTTATGTTTTTGAATAGCTCTTTTCTTTTTGAAATTCTGATATATGTTTTTTTAATTACAACAATGGTCTAATCTAGTAGTTAATTAGTAGGAATCTAGTTTTTAGGCTTTTGAAGCCTCAAATTATTAATCAGTAGATATTTGGTATCTGTCTAGTATTAAACTTGTTTTTGTAAATTTCTTTCCAGAAATCTGGTATTCAACTGGTATTGTTCTAGTATTTATGTTTTTGAATAGCTCTTTCTTTTTGAAATTCTGATTTATGTATTTTTTTTAATTACAATAATGGTTTAATCTAGTAGTTAACTGGTAGAAATTTAATTTTCAGGTTTTTGAAGCCTCAAATTTGTAATTAGTAGATATTTGGTATCTTTCTGGTATTAAACTATTTTTTGTAAATTTCTTGTAGATATCTGGTAGTGAAAATTTGATTACATGATTTGTGTATTTTTTTTAATTACAATAATGGTTTAATCTAGTAGTTAACTGGTTGGAATCTAGTTTTATGTTGTTGAGACCTAAATCTATTTAAAATGTAAAATTTTCCATTGTTTCTGCTTAAATAAACTTGTATGGTAGTTAATTGGTAGGAATCTAGTATTTATGCTGTTAAAGCATCTATGTCTTACAATTTTAATTCTTATCCATTGTAAATTAATTGTATGAAATGTTATATTTAGTTTATTGGTTTGGTACTTTTAAAAATCTTGTATTTATTTTGTTGTAATTACTAAAATGAACTTATCTGGTAGTTTACTAGTAGGAATCTAGTTTTTAGGTTGTTGAAGCCTCAATCTCTTAAAAATCTAGTTTTTATCCATTGTAATTGCTTTAATATATTAATCTAGTAGTTAACTGGTAGGAATCTAGTATTTAGGTTTTTCAGGGCTCAAATTGTTAAAAATCTAGTATTAATCCATTATAATCACTAAAATGAACTAATCTATTTTGTGTATTTCCTATCTCAAATGCATGCTAACTTAATCTTCTTTGTATTAAAATTTTCAGCGATTACGGTGTTTATGTTTAGAGCTATATTGAGTTTGAGATTGAGGGGAAGATGGTGCCTCAAAATTTTGATATCTATCAACAAAGAAGGAGGCTCGCTTATAGTTTATACAAGAATGACGAGTAAAAACTAACAAACAATATAGAGAGTGAGGATGACATGTTTAGAACACTTATTGAAATGTTTGATAATCAAGGTTCCCTTCCGAAATGAACATTTATTGCATGTAATAGATTGGATTTTGATGTATGTTTGAACTTTTAATAGAATACAGTTGTTCAACATAAAAAAATTTGTTATTTAAAATCAATTGGAAGCAATTTTTGCAACATTTTTTGTTGGTCCGTAAACCGGCTAATAACAACAGCAGAGGGGGGGTGAATGCGAATACTGGGTAACTTTTTGATTATTTTCGTTTTATAATTAGCTCAGTATGGTTTTTATATGCGTGCTGAGTGCGATATAAAAACTTATAAACTACTCAGCAAAGCTGGCATAGTTTATCTTCAACC
>CATIWQ010130838.1:0-11683 GCA_949673415.1 Euphorbia schlechtendalii | reverse complement strand
TCCAAAATATATATATAGTATTACATAATAGTATATTTTTATTATTTGTGTATATTTGAACTTAATGTCGTTTTTTTAAAATAAAAGAAAAGAATAAAATTTTTGGATTTTAACATTTCACGCTCGTGACTTGTTTCACGCTCCTGAATAGAGTTCTCAAAACATTCTGTTTCTATCTAAGTAAAAGTCACGATCGTGACAATCCTTTATGGCTCTATTTTCTAACGGTTATATTTACATATATCCTTTGAAAAGGTAGATTTACCCTATTTCTTATATATATAACTATTTTCCTAGTTGGTTTTCACAAATCAATCACTCTTTTTCACAACTTCAATCATTTGCAAAGAAAATTTTCTCTGTTTTCCCAAAATCGAAACATAAATCTTTCTATCAAATTCTTGAATTCAATTTCAATGACTCCAAAGAAATCAGCAGCAACCAAGGGGAAGAACAAATTGGTAAATCAACAAACAAAGTATAGATATCCTTTTCCAATCTATGGTGAAGAAGAAGTGGAGAGATACATGAGGATTAAGAACTTTGATTTCCAAGGTACACTCTTCTATGATCCTAATTTTGTAATTCACGCTAGAGTTCATGCAGAAGTAGAGGAGTAATTTTCACTATTTGGGTTGGAAAGTTTTGTGAACATGTGTTTCTCATTTAACGAGGGATGGTTCCTCGAGTTTTTGGTTACTATTCAGGAAGATGGGAACTTTTTGAAAAGGAAATTTTAAAATGAAGGGGAAGAATATGATTTTACTCTAATGGATATAATTAAATGGTTTTGTCTTAGAAAAACCTATGAAGAGGTTGAAAAGGAAGATGATTATGATTTGATGAGTGTTTGGACTAAGTTAACGGGATTAGATCTATATGATGTCAAAAACTCATCCAACAAGAACATTCAGAGCAATAGTCTTCTTTACCTTCACAAGTTTATATCTCAAAGTCTTTTCTTCCAACACGAGACTACCAAAGTGTCGATGAAAGATTTGGTTGTATTGGAGTGCGCGGTTTCGCAATTAAGGCCAAAATTTTTGATGTACATGTTGGAATCGATCACTAGTCTTACTACACATAAAAAGACTAGAGTTGGAGGTGCGAATACAATTTGCGGAATTATTTTTGGAGCAAAGAACCAACTGCCTTACCAATATAGTCCTAGAGAGAAGTTTAACTTTATGAGAGGAGTTTACATGAAGAGAGTAGAAATAGTTAAGGAAGAAGAAGGGAAATTTACATTTTTACAGTATAGAGTAAGGGCTAGTAAGTTAAGACCGACAGAAGGATCTACTTCTCGAGAGTACCAATACGATGAAGGCATTGCGGAAGTTCAAATCGAAAGTAGTGAAACGAGATAAGCCTTCGGGAGTACATATGCTAATGAAGATACTTGGAGAGGGAAATTTGTAAAAGATGTCGATCAAGCATGCCTTAATACAGCTTCCATACAACAAGATGTTTGTCAACTCACAAAATCCAACATTTCTTTGAACCGCAAGTTGAGTTCGTACTTTAGGAAGCAGAATTTTGATATCTCACCAAGTCCTCCAGATTCAAGTTCGGAAGAATGAAAATAACCAGGTTCAAATTTCTTTTTATTTTCTTTTTGTGTTTGTTTATGTGTATTCAGTTTCATTTTTCATTTTAGTTAAGTATCTCACAATGAGGACATTGTGTTCTCTAGTGTTGGGGGGGGGCACTTGTAAAATTCTGAAAAATAAAAAAAATCAAATAAAATTGAAGAATTGAAGAATGAAAAATTTTCATGATTTTGTGTTGTTTATACCTTATCCATACCTATACTATACTAACATATGTTCCAATGTTATTATGAGTGTTAGGTATTACAAGTTTGATGTTGGTACAAATTTCGAACAACAATTTTTGTTTCGAGTATGAGCGCACATTGAGAGTGTGAGCACTTTTGGCACAACATTTAGCATTTAGCAAGGATGAGTTGTGAGTAACATTCAAAAGCAACATTCCAAGTAAGTTTTGATGTATATTTCAATGCAACATGAATTAGTATAAGTTATATAGTTTTAGTTTAATGCTACCGATAAGTTTTGAGTTGAGTAATATCTAATGGTATTCTTACTATGAGTTTTATATGCTATTCTTGAATATGTCCTATAAGTATTGAGTGTGTCTAAAGTGTAGGGAAACTATAGCCATAATACTTTAAAAGTGATCAATAAAGCATGAGGATATTGAGAGAAAATCAAAAGAAATAGAGGATAACCAATGAGTTATGCAAAAGGTGAGGAATGGTACGGAGTACAAACTGCAACCATTCAATGAGTGAAAAAAGAAAAAAAATAGCATAGCATGAAAAATGGGTGCAAAGTACAAATTTGTACTTCAAAAACATATGCTTAATATAAAAAAATGAGAGAAAGTGGTATAGAGCATAAAATGCAACCACTAAGAGTGTTTAGCATCCTAGGTTACCTAAAAGTGCCTTGAGATCAATTTTTTTTCAAAGTGTGCTCCCTTTGTCCTGTATGCTTTATACTATACTTGAGAGAAAGAAATATTTGAGCGAGCGTATAACACTTATATGAAGATGCAAGTCGGTTGGCCCTTTATTAAAGAGCAAAGGTATGTAACTAGACTATATAAATTGCACATCACTAATTTGTGGGAAAAATCTTATGCAATGTGGGAATGTGGTACTCACTACAATAGTCTTTCGCCAAATGAGTTACGAACTTGAATTACTATTTTATACACTTCTATTGTGTTTACCTAGAGGATAAGGCAAAAGTTAAGTATGGGGGTGTGATGAGTGTATAATTACACTTATTATCTTGATAGTTTACTCATAAAATGATGTGGTTTAGAGTTATTTTATACTTCATATAAAAGATTTCACGTGGTATGTAGTTATTTTTTATGCAAGTGTAGAAACTAGGTGAATTTTGGGAGTGAAATGATTAAACATGAAATTCAACGAAAAAAGAGTGAAAAAGGTGTAGAAAGATGCGTGGAATGAAAGGAATTGGCTTAGGATCGAAGTTGTCAAAGATCGGTAGAGCTGCAAAGAAGAATCATGAAGAAAAGCACATGTCACGATCGTGATTCCTGTTCGCTATTGCACGAATCACGCTCGGGACTATCTATAGCAATCACGACTTGTCATTCTTCACAAATAAAAAGTTACCAACTTATATTCACGATCGTGACATGTATATCACGCTCGTGACTTGTGATGGTTTTAGATAACTCTTCTCAACTTCCAACCATAGGATAAGAACGATCAACCGCCATCAACTGCCATCAACTATCAAATGAAAAGGCACCTTTTGGGGACAATGAAGCCATGAAAAGGTGCCTACCTATTAATGATAAGAATGAATTCCTGCATCCAATCACATTGAAGATGATGTAACCCTTCACCAATGGACACGACTCTTCGTTTGGATAAACGTAAACCTTAGCACTCTATAAATAGGGTTAAATCCAACAATTTTCATGAAATGGTAGCAGTGTGTAGATGTTGTAACATGTATGACATAGATAGAGAGTGAAAGATATAGATTTCACTAAGTTCAAAGTGTTAGAGAGAAAAATGTATAAGTGATTCGATTATTGTTTCGATCACTAGATTTCTTCACATATTCGAGCGATTATTGTATGAGTGTAATTGCAAAGCACTTAGCAATAAAAGTCTTCACCATTCATTTGTTCTATATTCACAAAGAATAGCATCCTAATGGAGGTTCTATACAAGTCAAGACCTAATTCAAAGTAGATGCAGGAATTGCGGGAATTGACGACTCCCATTAAAAGAGTGGATATGGTTTGATCAACTTTAGCTTTCACTAGCATACCTTACAACTTTACTTTGTTTTCTACTTATACTTTCTAATTCAAAGTTTATGATATGTCTATGTTTCATTATGAGTATATCGTCTTGCCTCATTTATATAAATCAAGTTATATGCTTTCAAGTTGACTTTAAGAGTGATTTCAAGGTTAGCAAGATTGTGTATAATCATTGGATCTATGATTATAACGCTATTTAGTGAGCCAACATTTTTGGAGTGGTAACTTGCTAAATATGGCTATGTAAGAGCAACTCGTACTAAGCATAGTATTATTGTTATCCAAGTTCTTGTAAGTGTCATAATTCATTTACCCTAGATTTAGGAAAGTCATTTCATGTGTTGCTCTGCGGTGAATTAAAGGATATTTGGGCGTCTAGAATCGAGTTTGTTAAAGTTATCTAGTGTTTAAAACAACTTCGATTATTTGCATATTTTACTCTACTATACTTGTTCTTAGGGAATATCTATATACTTTGCATCTTCTCTAATCTGTTCATGCATCTGTCTATTCATCACAGTTTACCATTCAAAACCTTCAAATCACTATATATTCTTTCATCCTGAAACTCTATTTGATATTTAGAATCAAATTCCTTCCCTGTAGGATTGATGTCTTTTAAAATTACATCACAACTGTCTACCTGCAGTTATCATCATTTTTCTATTTGATAAGCGGTACTGACAACACCTGTTCATATTTAGAACTTTTATATTACCAGTAGAAAAATGGCAAACAACAATGACTTTGTCTTCATCTCCAATTCTTCGCAATTTTGTGCCTTTCAATGCCATATTGAGAAGATTGCCACCAGCTCCACACAAATTAAGTATAAAGTGTTGTTGGATTCCACCAAAAGAACATCATCATAGCCTTGGATGGTGTAGAGACTTTAGCAGGATCCCTTAATCATATTTTTTATGGCTGGACCCTCTAACAACAGGAATTGGCTGAGATTATGTTTCTTACTAACTTTATGATTGAATTTATTAAGTTTAAGTCCTACACAATCAAATAGACTGGTCCAAAGTCCTGATTCTCAGGCCAATCAACCTTATTGAACACAGTTCCATAGGGGGAAATGATCTTCCCCATCGAGCTATCAATATGCATATGCAAATTCTTCTTTGAGACTCCTTGAAGCGTAAGGGTTTTCCTTGTGTTCGCCATTTTTAGCTAAGAGAGTGAGAGATGAGAGAAATTTAGGGTTCTTTGCAAGTAACCTTCTCTCTCCAACATGATGCTACTTTTATAAGCTCTTTCAACTTGCAGTGATAGGTGGTGCTCGTACAACACAAGATGAAAATGAACGGTGAGATTAACACCAATTTAACCGACGTAGTAAAATGGTGAGTCTTGATTTCAAATGGTTCTGATTCAATAACGTCCTTTGGATAAAGTGGTTTTTGAGTTTTTAACCGCGAAACTAAATTTCACAACGTTACTTTAAAAAATATAGATGGTGTTAAATACTTGTTACCTCATTCTTCTAAGTTGAGACTTAATTGTAAACACTTAGCCAAATTCTTGAATTTTCTTCACATGGGGTTTGCTATTCCAATAGGCTATCTTAGAACATTGAACTGCTCCTTGACTAATGGTTTGGTGAATATGTCAGCTCGTTGTTCTTCTGAAGGAACATACTCTAACTTGACATCTCCCCTTAACACATTATCCCTTATGAAGTGATGTCTTATATTGACATCCATCATCCTGCCATGTTAAACTAGATTCATGGATAGGTCAATTGCGCTTTTATTATCACACATAACTTCAAAGTATTTTGACTTTATACCATAATCCTCTAGTTGCTGCATAATCCATAGTAGTTGTGCAACATAACTTCTTGCTTTTATGTACTTAGCTTCAGCTATACTCATTGCAACAGATTTTTACTTCTTGCTATAACATGAGATAAGGCATTGTCCAAAGAAATGGCATCCTCCTGTGGTGCTTTTCCTATTGAGCTTGTCTCTTCCATAGTCAGCATCTGTGAATCCTTTATAAGTGAAATCTGAGCTGTTGGGATACCACATACTCGCATTCAAGAGAACCTTGTAAGTACCTGAGAATTCTCTTAATAGCTATTAAGTGAGATTTTCTAGGGTCAGCTTGATAACAGGCACAATAGCACATAGAACATTGGTTATCAAGGCTGCTTGTAGTTAAGTAGAGGAGAAAACCAATAATACCTCTATAGAACTAGCTGCCTATAGGCTTACCAGCTTCATCCTTGCTCAAGATTGTATCAGTGACAATGGGAGTGAACATTGGCTTCGAATGCTCCATATCAAACTTTTTCAAGACTTCTTTGGTGTATTTTGCTTGGCTGATGAAGATTCCATTGTCACTTTGCTTGATTTGAAGTCCAAGGAAAAAGTTGAGCTCTCCCATCATTGACATTTGAAAATCACTCTTCATTTTCTTTTTGAACTCTTTGCACAACTTCTCATCAGTTGCTCCAATAATGATATCATCCACATAGATTTTGGCAAGCAATACATCTTCTTTCTTTCATTGGATAAACAAAGTTGTATCTATTTTCCCTCTTTCATAGCCATTGCTAATAAGGAAATTGGTCAGCCTCTCATACCATGCTCTAGGAGTCTGCTTTAATATATAGAGAGCTTTCTTCAACTTGAAGACATGCTCATGATTCTTTGGATCTTCAAATCTTAGAGGCTGGCGAACATAAACTTCCTCTTGAATGAAGCGATTCATGAATGCACTTTTAAAATCCATTTGAAATAATTTGAAGTTCATATGAGATGTGAAAGCAAAAGGATCCTGATTACTTCAAGCTGAGCTATAGGAGCATAGGACTCATCATAATCTATGCCTTCTAGCTGATTGTAGCCTTAAGTAACAAGCCTAACCTTGGTTTTGACAACAATGCCATCTTCATCAAGCTTGTTCTTGTAAACCCATTTTGTGTCAATGATTGATTTTACCTTAGGCTTTGGAACTAGATCCCAAACATCATTGCATTTGAACTGATGTGAGAGAACGACACAAAGTAATGGGATGAGAGCACACAGAATGAGAGGCGCGGTCCACCAGGGTGTTTATGTTGAAAATGAAATGGACCGGGTCAGGGACCCAGAATGGTTTGATTAGAGAAAATGAAAATAGTTTTAAATTGGTCAAACCTGAATTCACCGTCTCTTAGTGTAGATCGCCACCCTGATTAGCTCTTCTAGGAATTAGAGTCTTGTGAGGCTTAACATCCGGGGGACGGCCCACTAAGACACTGAGATTCAGGTTTAGGATAAGTTGCATATTTCTTATTGGATCACATTATATTACATCTACAGAAAACCGTATTTCTTAATTATGCATATTCGCACTTATGTCATTTTTTGAGTTATTATGCATGATTCACGTATACTTGAAAGTAGTAAATCCATCCATAAAGTAATAAATAAATGCATAAAGTAAAGATTAAATATTTCAAAACCTTGAGATGTCACCGGCCGCCTAATCTATTAATTACATTTCCCAAAAATAATATTTGCAATACCCGAAGGAAAATAAAATCCTAGACATACATCTAATCCTAATATACCTGCACCCACAAAGGTTAGCACAAGATATGACACAATATTTACACATATGTTTGATTTGAATTTGAGAAGGCTCGTGTGGCCTAATTAAAACAACGACGATTTAAAGTTCTTGTTTAGAAATAAAACAATTTATTTTATTTACAAGTATGTTGATCATTTTTATTTAGTGAAAATGATCGCATGGAAAAAGGTGAGGTCTGTTATCTAGGAATAATTTGTATTCCCTTTGTGGGGGCATTCTAACATGAATTTTAATTAAATAAAGAAATTACAGATGAAGGAAAATTACAACATTTAGAATAAAATAAAAATCCTAGGTCCACAGATGAAATCCGAAGAAGAAGTAGTAGACAAGGAGCACGGAATCGGTAGTTCTAGGAACTTAAAGGCTGACCCTTTCGGTGTGAATCCACTTTGGCATATCTGTTCTATCCACGAGAGAGATCTTTGTCTTCTTTTAGTTGTGTATATGAAGAAAATAAAAATGTTTATTTACCTCGAAGATAATTAATCTAGGGTTCTAAATTTATTTTAAACCTGAGAATATCTGAGGATTTTTGAATAAAAAATAGAAGAAAGAAAGTTGATTTGAAAATTGTAAAGTTTCGGAATCCAAACGTGTTTTAGATCCAAACGATTCGAAGAATTTTTGAAAGAAAATATTTTCTTGATTTTTCTCGTTGTTATTTCTCGTCAAAATAGAAATTTTCTCTCTGATTTACGAGCCCTCTTAATTCCAAAATGAACTCATATATATAGGGGATTGGCAACCCTAGTTTAGTCAGGTTTTTTCCCATTTTTTATATTTATATATTTTTTTGAATTTATTTATATAATAAATTTTACCAAAATCTTTATTTTTCAAAATAATAAAAGTCCTTAACACAACTCAGCAATGAGGAACATTCCCATTCAAAGATCTTTAGGTAATCGAAAATTGTGTAATTCAAGGATAAAAATCCTAAAAAGCCATCATCATTGAAAGCATGAGCTAGTACAAAATCCCATGCTCACAGTTACCCCTTGTGTGATAATTACTGGTTGTATAACCAGTATGATCATACGAAATGGAGCTTAGGGATTGAGAATATACCTGACCAGTGTGGTTGGTGCCTTCTTTGCCCACGATAAGTGATGACGTGGGCCTTCCTTTCTAGCACTGTATCCTCACGGGATTGTCCGTTTCTTTCTTCGAGATCCCTTGGTGCTTAATGCCACTTGTGGACGGGTTGATCGTTTCTTTCTGCGACATCCCTGTAGTATTTGGCAACTATTTCCTTCTTCGGCTGCTATTATCATGTGCCCCTTGAAGATAGGTGTCTGAATCCATTTCAAAGGCGACCCCATGTGGAGGGATATTTAACAATTTCTTACTTCGATTGGTGGATGGGATTGTTTCTTTCTTCAGTCATCGAGATATTTGTTTCCTTCTTCAATTGTATTTTTATTTTCCTTAGTAGGATGTTAACTTGTTTCCTATGACAAATAAGAGAAAAGTATAATGTTAATACATTTTATGATGAATGTTTTAATTATTTAATTGAGTTTATGCAAAGCAAAAAATTTTTCCCCTTCAATCAAAAAATTAAAACATGATAAATAAATAAGTTTAATGGAAATTCGAGGATGTCCCGAAAACTACTCCGTTGTTTTAGTAGGCTTTCGTGATTTAGCAAAGTTGCCTGAATTGGGCCTTGGTAGGCTCGAATGGACTTTAGGCTTGAGTGGGTCATCATCGTTCCTTGGTGTTTGCAGGTTCCTCAGGTGGAGGTGGAGTTCCTTGTTTACTAGGATAGAGTTGCCCCAATTTATCATCTTCTTTACCTGTAGATGACATGATGTGTATGTTATGTATGCATGAGTTTATGAACAATATTTATCATATGAATTATGTTCGTCTGTAGTAGGTGTTGTGGGCTTTGTTCATTGAAGAGCCTTCTCTTGTGCTAGTGCATGTTTGCCTCTAGGATTTGTCTTGTTAGGGATTCAATGGATGACTTCCTCAGAGCGACTTCCATGGGTTCGTTGAATCATATTCGAGTTTAGAGCTTGGATCTGTTCTGAGGAAGATCTAGATGAGTCGTTGACCATGCATTGTGTTAGCGATGATCGCTTAGAAGCCATTTGCCTAAAGTGTTGGAGGTATATAATGCCACGTACCATTCCGACGAGGAGATGATGAATTTGATATTTCTTTGGTTCTAATTTTTGATAGATTGCCCTTGCGGGTTTTCAATCTATTGAACCTTGTCTCAACTTTTACCTAGACCGCCCTTTCAAGTTTTCAATCCAGTAAACACATTTTTCTTTATTTTTACTTTTTCATTTTTTTGGATGTTTACTTGCAATATTCTACCACATGCAAGCAATCAAAACAAGCATATGCATAAAGATTAAGAAAAAATAACAATTCATTGATGGTCTTAACATGGGTATAAATATTTCAAATGATTTGACTCTTGCCATTGATTAGCCATCCAAGGTTTTCTAACAAATGTGGTTCTCTCGATGTCTTAAGTTTTGCCTGAGCCGCCTTTTTCGGGTTTTCAACTCAAAAGACTATTCTTTTTCTGTTTTGAAAAGAAACCTTAATTTTTTCTCAACTAAAAAGGTGTTAATTGACAGGTTAATTTATTTTTTATTGGTACTGTTTTATTTCTTTCACCTTTGTGTGATAACAATTGAGCAAGACTTGGTTAATTTGGTAGATCGGTCACCGTCCGTGTCCATGACTTCAATTGTTATCTCGTTCTGCATTTCTGATCGATTGGTTGGTGCTCATGCTGCTTCAATAGCTTGAGATGTATTTTGATCATCAACGTTTCCTTATGAGTTCAATTATTCTCCAACGATAGGTGATATGTAGGAGGTCAGATCTGATAGCTTGATTAGATCGATGGTGAACGATGATGTTCCTTCCACAATGTAGTGATCAGCCCATAAGTGTTGGTGGGCTATGTGATGAAGTTTTTGACATGTTCAATGTTCGTCACTTTCCTAATGATAAGTTTAATAGTTTGTTCACAAGATTCGGCTATATATCAACAGCGCCAAAAACTTGTTCACGTAAAGTATAGGTGTTGTCAGTACCCCTTATCACATAGAAAAATGATGATAACTGCAAGTATAAAGTTGCGATGTAGTTTTAAAAGATATCGATCCCACAGGGAAGGACTAGCTCTAAAGATCAACAAGAAAAGACAAAATAAAAGAAAGTAAAATTAGTTTTGAGATTTTTGGAAAGGAAGATCAGAATGAAAAGTTGAGTAAATATAGATGTGATAAATGAGAGACTCTAAATACATAGATTTCCACTACAAACAAGTATAGCAGAGAGAACATGCAAGTTCAACAAAGATGTTACGATGCACTAGACTAATCTAACAAACCCTGTTCAACACACTCAAATGTTCAATGATTCACCGCAGAGCAACACATGAAATAACTTTTCTAATCCTAGCGCAAACGAGATAAGACTATTATATAAACCTGGACAATGTCAATACTATGCTTAGTACGGGTCGCTCTCACATATCCACATTTAGCAAGTTACCATTCCAAAAATATTAGCTCACTAAACAGTGTTATATCAATGATCCAATGATTACACACGATATTGTTAACCCTGAAACTACTCTTAAAATTAACGCCAACACATATAACTTGATTAACATAAAAGACTTTACACGAAATACGCATTATGACACATAGACATATCATAAACTTCGAAATAGAAAGTGTAAGTAGAAAGCAAAACAAAGCTGTAAGGTATGCAAGTGAAAGCTAAAGTTGATCAAACTGTATCCACTCTTTAATGGGAGTCGTCATTTCCCGCAATTACTACGTCTTCTTTGAATTCGGTCTCGGCCCGTACAGAACCTCCACTAGGATGCTATTCTTTGTGAATATCGAACAAATGAACATTGAAGAATGAAATCTTTTATTGATAAGTGATTTGCAAGTACACTTATACAACAATCGCTCGAGAATATAGAGAAATCTAGTGATCGAAACAAGGATTCGAATCACTTAAACATTTTCTCGCTAACACTTAAGAACATATCGAATCTAACTATACACACACTATATATCTCTCTTTTTCTAATGCGGCCTTTTTTCTCTGGCTTGGTGCACGAAATTATTGAGGATTTGGAGCCCTATTTATAGAGTTTGAAGGGTTACGTCTATCCAAACGAAGAGTCACATCCATTGGTGAAAGATTACATCTCTTCAATGTGATTGGTTGAGAGGCTGTGATTCAATCCATAATGGATAGGCAT
>CATIWQ010130795.1:0-36826 GCA_949673415.1 Euphorbia schlechtendalii | reverse complement strand
AA
Organism: Euphorbia schlechtendalii; assembly: GCA_949673415.1. NCBI lineage: Eukaryota > Viridiplantae > Streptophyta > Magnoliopsida > Malpighiales > Euphorbiaceae > Euphorbia > Euphorbia schlechtendalii. The sequence goes on along the minus strand of CATIWQ010130795.1, from coordinate 36,824 downwards.
CCATTCGTTTTAGCTACGCAGACAGCATGTATAATGACCTTCAATTTTTCCAACGTGATGGTTCTGGGGAGCCTGCCAAAGATGCATCAGCGTTTGCCTTAACCCAATTCGGTGGTGTAGGAATCCATTTCACCGGAATTATATTCGGAGCTTTTGAAAAATGAGGTTGCAATTTTAGATTTGACAAAATATTCCGCTCAATAACCGAGTTCCATACATGCCCCATTATCATTCGATCCGTATTCCTTAAGAAAGCCCAAAGTTGTCTAAGAGAAACATGGATATTCGGATTTGCATTATAAAAAATACAACTGCATCTCAGTCGCCAAGTTACCCAAACAACATTCACAATATCCGAATTCCATAGTATTTGCAACTGTGAGCTAAATCGGTGCGTCATAGCCTGCTCCACGGTTGTATGAAAATTAGAAGAGACCTCAAAAGTACGCCTAAATAGCCCCATGATACTCCTCCAAAGCTGTTGCATAAATGGGCAATCGATGAACAAGTGTCTCCGATCCTCAACACTCTTTTTACAAAGAATGCACATAGAAACAATTGAAATACTTTTACGTTGAAGGACATCATGAGTGGCAATGTAACCTCTGGTAGCCTTCCAACAAATAATTACATTAGAAGGAGCTGTCATCTCGCAAACAGTGTGCTCACCTTGTAACCAATGATAAAATGCTTTAACCTTTAGTTTTCCGTCAACACTTGGCTTCCAAACATAGCAGTCCCATACCTCCTCCATTGCCTCAATTTGAATCATTTCATCAACTATATTTTATCGAAAATCCAATGTCAAAACAGTCCAGCCCCAGTCATCAGGCTTTTCCTGAACCTTGGCCATTAGTTTCAGCCTTCACGTCGACTAAAATCAAGCTTGGTTAATGTTGGGGTGATCCATTCGTCTTTTCAAAAACTCAGATTTGAATAGGGACCAAGGAACCATACAATATGCGTACAAATGGAATTGTAAACACCTTTGATGGAGCACCAAATGCTAGAAATAACTAATTATTCATGTGGGACACTATTTTTAATGAATTGTGATGGCAATAGATGAAAGCATTCGGCCGCACTATTGATCAATCCCCATTCCTATTTAGATTACATTGCACTATTAATATCTCCAACCTTCTTCAGCCCAAGACCCCCTACCGACTTTGGTTTGACATAAATGGACCACCATGAGCAGGTGCCGTTCAACCAGCGTGGTCGCCGCGAGGCGCAGGCCCTGTGAGACGGGGCTTGGGGTTTTCTGGAAAAAAAGGGGATTTAAGTTTAAAGAAAGGAACTTGTTCGTGTAACAAGTTTAATAGACTCGAGATTAGAACCTCTTGCCTATGGTACTCAGAGTCACCACCAGGATCAGCTCTTCCAGGAAAATTTGGTACAACTTAGATCCGTTAAGCCTAAGCGATACCATAGTTCAGAGATTCGGGTCTGGGATGAGTTACTTACTTCGTTGTTATTTGAGTTAACATTATTCCCATTCGGAAACCACACTTATGATATTTCGATTCAATTTAGATGTTTTTGGCTTATGTTTTTGGTTATTTAGCGAGCATGCAGAAAGCGGTAAATAAAGTGCATGAAAGTAAACACATAGGAAAGTAAATGAGCCTAATCTACGGGATTAATTACATATTGTGATGGGGGATTTACAAATAGCCTAAATACATCGATATCTAACAAATATTACATTTGATAAATGCGATACCAAAAGGAAATTAAACCCTAACATACATCTATCCTAAACTATTTGCATCCACAAAGGTTAACACATGGGATATTCCACCACACAAATATGTACCAAGTGTACCGCATATGCTCGATTGGGATTTTGGCAAGACTTGTGTGGTCAAGGTAAAAACAACAACGATTTTGAAGTTCTTATTCCATAAAAATTGTTCATTTTTATTTTCAACTATGTTGTTTATTTTTATTAGTGAAAATGTCACATATTATATTATCTGGGAATTTGAGTTTCCTTCGTGTGGGTGACCTATAAAAACATTTAGAAACATAAATCTAGGCCGAAAATGCATAACATAACCATTGTTTTGGGTTAACAACGGTAAGGATGCCATCCATATCGTTACCTACTTTCCTATGAAGGGCGCTATCGATATAAATGGCCCGAAGCGCTTCTGTTGCTACTCCAAACCTTAATCAACATATTAATACATTAATAAATCATATATAACTCCTAAATAATTATAGTTTAGAGGTTTTTTTTACCCCTAATGATGCATTTCCAAACTCAGAAGGGTCTTAGTGGGTCGTTCCGGGCTTAAACGATTCGAAATGGAGCAAACGAAGCAAAACTGGATTCTACCAAAGGCCATGTCGTTAACGACATGGGGAATTGTTGTTAACGATATCGAAGTTCCAAACCTGCAGAAAACACACAAAAATAGCAGAAAACAACAAAACGAAAATCCAAAACTTCAAACGATCATAACTTTTGCTATACTTAACCAATTTAGATGATCTTTATCATTCTGGAAAGCTCAAGATGTGTAGAATCTGTTTATGTAAAAAAAAAAATACTCAAAAAGATTTGAAATCATACTGAAATTCCTGTAAAGAAGTTTGGTGTGCAAAAAAAGAAATAACTGAAAAGAAAATGAAACTTAAAAAAGGAAAGCATATAAATGTAAGCACAAACTCTAGGAACTCAGAGGCTTATCTCGTAGTCATGAATCCACTTTCTTTAAGATCCATGAAGTCCTCTAGGAAGCTCTCCTTGTTTCCTTTTGGTTGGATTTGGTTGTTGGTTGGTGATTTACCGAAAATCTTTGGAAGGGATCTATTCGTTGCCAAAGTAGATGTTTTAGAAGGTGTAGTAACATTAAAGTGAGTGATAAAGATGTTGTAGACTCTCCATCCAAGTGTAAACCTCAAGCATTGCCTAAAAGATCTCTAAACCTCAAGCTTTGCTCAAAAGATGAACTAAACCTCAAATTTGTTTAAGAGAAGAACAAGTGGACCCTTGTGACCCAAGTTCATGCCCTTTCCATGAAATTAATCTAACTAACCCTGAATCTCAAGTGTTGGTAATCAAAGTTTAGTGTTTTGCTCAAGAACATTCAAGAACACATGAAGAAATGCTTCATAATGCTCTCTAGATATTTTTCTCTCTTTCTTGCCAATTTTTGTGATAGAAATTCAGTCCCCCATCTGAAACATTCAACCCTCTCTTTATAGAGCTCTCTTCAATCTAAAGTCAACTCCTTTATAGCCTTAGGCCATGCTTTTAGCTTTTGCTTTTCAACTTTTACAAGATCTCATGTAAAGATTTGATGTAAAAGGTTTTAGGTAAGGTGTGGGGAGGGTTTTTGCAATGATTATGTCTGAGCATGTGGGCAAAAGTCACCGTTTTGGCTGAAAATTACAGAAAATGCAATTTTAGTTCTGCTGAAAAGTAGATGTCGGTAACGACATTGTGATGTCAGTAACGACATTGTGATGTCGGTAACGACATCGCAATGTAGTTAACACATTAGCAATGTCGGTAACGACATTGTAATGTAGTAAATGACATTTTTTTTACCTTGGGCTTTTTGTGCTGAAATTGCCTAAAAAAGGGTTAAGGCTTAAAGAAACAAAGCAAGCTTCCTCTGGATGAATTCAAGACCCTGTAAAAAGTGAAAAACTAGCAAGGGAAAAATAAACTACAGCTTCATCATTGAACTCACGAGTCGGGAGCGAAATCCCGTGCTCACAACCACTATACCGTAACTAACTTGTTCTTTTCCACTGCACCCGTCCAAACAAAATTATGTATCGCTCTCTCTTACTCGTGGAGAAGAGAAGAAGGTCATTTATAAACAATAAAAGAGCGTAAAAGTGAAACTTGAATCACCATTTTGACCAAGAGAATGCTTCCCGCCATCGAAAGCGAGCTACTAATCCAACCTGCAAAATTGTGCAACGTCTTGTTCAATAGAGGCCTGAGATAGGCTACCTTAGGAGCCCCATAGGAGAGTGGAACTCCCAAATATTTGAGAGGTAGTGAACCCACTTTGATGCTGGTTATGTTGGCTAAATGTGTACCCCTTCTAGTTGCCATGGAAGCACAAAAAAAGACACTAGACTTCTACCAACTTACCCGCTGCCCCGAATTTCTTTCATAGAGCTCAAAAGCATCATTGGTCACTCAAAAATTTCTAGCCATCGCCTTGCCAAAAAGGAGGACATCATCCACATATAGCATATGCAAAGGGAATAATGAATGTAGAGTGTAAGGCATTCATGTTAAATTCCTTGAAACCGCAAGCGAAGTTAGCAGTCTTCTTAGAAATCCTCTCCTAAAACAAAAAGTAAAGGCAAAAGTGCAACACCTTGGCGCACTCCCCGTAAACAACCAAAATATCTTCTGCTGCCCATAGGAGTCATAATCGACATTCTTGCTGATTCCAAAATATTTCGAACCCATGAGACAAACGTTGCTAAAAAATCAAACGAAGAAAGAACTGAAATAAACAAATTCCAATGTAACATGTCAAAACCAACCTAATATCAATCTTCATGGTCAAGTTTCCCCCAAAACATTTCTTATGAAGCATGTTAACTCCTTCTGAAGCAATAACAATTGAATCGTGAATATTCTTCCCTTTAAAAACCCATATTGATTTGAAGAAACAATACGTGTTATAATAGCCCTTAGCCGATCAGCTAGAATTTTGGTGATAGTTTTGAAAACAAAATTGGACATGGCAATCTACCAAAATTCTTCTATACAGCTTGCTCCCTCAAACTTAGGAAATAAAATCATTATACTCGAGTTCAGCCCCAGAATCATCATTACTGTTTTGAAGAATTGTTGCACTTCTTGGCAAACATCCCCACCAACTATAGACCAGAATTTTTGGAAAATATTTCGGTAAAGCCATACAGTCCTGGAGCACTACCACCATCCATCAAGTAACGGTGTTCCGAATTTGTTTAAAGGAAAGCTTTGACGTTAAGATAAAATTTTCGAGTTCGTAACTCTCCTCAGAATAATCGAAGAAACCAATTGATGATTCACATCAATCCCATCATCACCGTTAAATCGATCGGTGTAATATGAAACCATGTGGTCTGCCGTTACTTCTCTAACTGATTTAGAGATTAAACACTCATTAAGCATAAAAAAATATGGTTAGAAAAAACTTACTATAGAAATACAGATGTGGCGTTTTAAGTTGACGAAAATGCAAGCTTTGACCGTTGGAAAGTTTTCAAAACGTAGAATACATTTACATATTTCTTGTAATTGTAATCAAAATTTTTATATTATTATTTAACCTGACTTAATTTGTTCAAAGGAAGGCTTTGACGTGAAGATAAAATTTTTCGAGTCCGTAACTCTCATCGGAATAACAGAAGCAACCAATTGATGATTCATGTTAATCCCATCATCACCGTTAAATAGATCGGTGTAATACGAAACCTCGTGGTCTCCAATTACTTCTCCAATTGATTAAGAGATTAAACACTCATTAATCAGAAAAAAAGTATGGTGAGAAAAAACTTAGTATAGAAATACAGATGTGGCACGTCAAGTTGACGAATGCTAGCTTTGATTGTTGAAAAGTTTTCAAAACGTAGAATACAAGGATATATTTCTTGTAATTGTAATCGAAATTTTTTTATTATTATTTAACCTGACTTTGATGATATACATCATTATTTAATTATGACACGTATTTTTATAAATTATATATAAAATGAATTGAATTCTTTAAAAATTAGAGTGGAAGCACACATACAAGTTTAACTAAAATGATACTGCAATGGGAACAATACATTTAACATGTTAATAATCTACTTATGTTATATAAATGTATAATATATTATAATTTGATATTTGGTTAATACACCTACGCTTCTTATACTTGTTCCTAAAACATCTCATTTACCCTTTGATACCCAAATGGAATCTAGGACCAACTTCGTTCTTCGTGAGATTTTTCAGGATCTTCGAGATCCTTCGTGTTCCATTGAGATTCCCATCGAGTACCTACAAAATAAGGCTTGGACGGGGTTTTTGGCGAAGCCCCTCCGATTCTTAACTTAGATCTTAAGATGGAGGAAGATGTGTGTGTCTCTTGTGGGAGTTAAAATTTACCTTATGGAGGAGAAGTGTCTCCTTTTATAGCTAAAAAGTGATGATGATGATAGCAAGTGGGCCTAGATGTAGGAATAGGCTTAGGGCGGCCTAGCTAGGAGTAGGCTTAGGATGTTATATTTTCCTTGATATCAAGAGTCCCCCCTTCGGTCATTGAGGCTCTTTAGGGCCGAAGCTGGTGACATTCAGATTTATATTGCCCATGAAGTCATTTCATTTGTTGAGGTCTTGATTTTAGGTTATGCACCTTCGAGTTTAATACATGATAATGCATGATAACTGTGTCGAAGGGATCACTAGGGATCGCACGCCTGCAGGTTTTTATCTTCAAAAAGGGAATCGCGTCGAGGGAATCACTAGGGATCGTGACCAGCAGGCTTTGACTTGCTTTAATTTCAAAGCATAAGAGTGCCAAGGGGATCTCTAGGTATCGCGGCCTACGAGCATAAGAGTACCGAGGGGATCACTAGGGATCACGGTCTGCGGGATGTGACTTGCTTTAAATTCAAAGCATAAGAGCACCGAGGGGATCACTATGGATAGTGGCCTGTGGGCATAAGAGCATCGAGGGGATCACTATGGATAGTGGCCTGCGGTCATAAGAGCACCGAGGGGATCCTCGAGGAAAAGGGAGGAATGCCTTGCCTTTCATCTTGGAATGCCATTGAGGAGGGAGGAATGCCTCATTTTCCATCAAGGAGGACCATTGAGAAGGGAGGAATGCTATTGAGAAGGGAGGAATGACTCGCTTTCCACCTTGGAGGTGTCCGGGTGCTCACTTCGGCCATCAAGGAGGGAGGAATGCCTCACCTTTTGCCTTTGGTGGTGGTCAGATGCTTGCTTCGATAGTCGAAGAGGGAGGAATGCCTCGCCTTCCCTCAGGGAGGACTATCGAGAAGGGAGGAATATTGTCGAGAAGGGAGGAATACTTCACCTTTCGCCTTGGAGGTGGCCGGATGGTTGCTTTGACCATTGAAGAGGGAGGAATGCCTCACCTTCCATCATGGATAACCATCGAGAAGGGAGGAATGCCTCGCCTTCCACCTTAGAGGTGGCTAGATGCTTGCTTTGGTCGATGAAGAGGGAGGAATGCCTTACCTTCCATTATGGAGGACCATCGAGAAGGGAAGAATATCATCAAGAATGGAGGAATACCTGGCCTTCCACCTTAGAGGTGGCTAGATGCTTGCTTCGGCCATTTGGGAGTGAGGAATGCCTCGCCTTTCACCTTTCGAGGTGTCCGGATGGTTGCTTAGATCATCGAAGAGGGAGGAATGCCTCACCTTCTGTCAGACAGGAATGTCGTCGAGAAGGGAGAAAGGCCTCGCCTTCCATCTTGAAAAATTTTGTAGCTACCTCCATGATCTTGAAATTGAATTCAACTAGGCAAGTAAAATGGGACTTTTCCCACATAACTCTAGCAACAAATGTAAGATGTAAGTAACAGTAGACATGCGCATTGGACAAATCAAATATGAATGGTGCTTGGGTTATTCCAAATTAATTGAACAAACCGAGCTTTGATAACTTTTAGTTGTTAACTGAGGAGAACCTACTGTTATAAGATGACTCATGAATAACAATGGCCTGAATTTGATTAGACAAATCTTTGTTTGATGGAATAACTAACAATATCATTTTGGAGAGCTGAAAACTCTAGTTGCAGTTGCTTATCCCCATTTTCCATGGTGCATTCACATAAAATGAATGATGATGTCAGTAGCTAACGAACATTGGTTTAACAATATAAAAATATGGTATGAATTCCTAACGGAATATACATATAACATTACTCTCTGGACATGATATGGGTTTAAACAAAGCCATCATATGATAATGATAACAATAAGGATGGATTAATAGGCAAAATGCATTACAATGCCCACCAACATGCCGAAACAAATCATGAAATCACTTAATAATAAAAGAGCCTAAGTATATTCAACTAATCATTATCATGGTTAGAGACTAACCATATGCCTTTGGTTTCTCAAAATCTGTTAACAGAGACAAATAATAACAGGCGTGTATAAGCCACGTGAGATCCCCAGGTGGATTACATCTGCCTGGAGTAGAGAGATTTAGCGATAAGGCTAGGAATGTTCCTACCAATCCAGGCGGTTTCCATCCATCCCGAAAGTAAAACCTCGTTGATCATCCAGGCGGATTGGATCCGCCCCAAATTAGGAAGAAACCAAGTCTTCCCTGAATCTCAAAGGAATGTGCAGGCGATCACCAAGCTGAGTCGGCTTGTCCGCTTGGACCGACCTCGACTCCTCGGGAGCACAGTGTTCAATTTAGAGTCTAAGTCTACAAAAGAGACATCAATAATTGGGACTCCCAATTCAGATAAGCTTTATCTTATCAACAAGATAAAGATTTGCTCAAGCTAGAACTTTGGTTGATTCACATTTTTGGATCAGACCGGAAGACGTTCATGGAGTATAAAAGATCTTTTAGGTCACCACGCAAAGGTACATATTCTAAATTCACTAAAAAAACTCCCTGCCTCCTCTCTTAAATCCAATCTAACTTAAGCATTGGAGAGGCTACACCGGTTACACGGTTAGTCCCCATAGCGACGATTTTTATTTTGCAGGAACCATCAGACCACGTACAAGAAGAGCGTTAGGAGTCAACTTCAGTTAGAGAATTAGCACGTGGAACCACGTTCCAGGCCTAATTCAACATTGGTGCGGTGAGCGTGGACTGAATTTACTTGCTCAGACTAGAATCTCAGTTCACACGAACATTCTGATAATCGAAAAATTTTAGTTCTTAGTCAATCTTAGATGGCTCACAATGGAAGGAGCAATCATCCCTCAACAACAAGGATAAAGGTCACGGGGGCGCCACCGCCAAAGGTTGGCGAACGCCTCCAAGGTGACGGACCCATGGGAGGAGATAACCCACTCCTCCAGTTGTAGCAAAAATACAAAATTACGCTACAAGAAATGGAGGCATATCGAAATTTAGTTGTCGAGACGTATATCTCTTCCAACGTGATGTATGGATTTCTGAGCAAGGCTGGTTTGATAATATCCAGGCAGAATACAATACCGCCTCATAACTTGATTGACGACTTTAACGCGCATCGCAAGGGCTTATACCGCCCCACCTCTACAACATCCCCCAGCCACCTATCACACACATCATCCCTCACACAAATCCGTAGATCGCTTCCATCACACTCTCAATAAACTCGGACATCATAACCAGTCAACCCATGGAACTGAACTCAGTCAGGTAGTCAACACATTTATCATTACTCCAGGGGTTAGTTTTGGCAATGAAGGATGGTCATATTCGGCCTAGAGATATAGGGCCAACGTTGGCTGCCATACAAGGGTTAGGAACAGGCAAGCAACCTAAACCAATCCTGAAAGCTAGAAAATTAAAACGGGCTGTTGAGCCAGAAAGTGAAGGGGAGGAAGACCCGGAATTTGAAAAGAAAGCCAAGAAGGTCTTTGTAAAGTTGGCTGTCCCTTACCAGGAGGTAACTTCAAGGACTAACTTTTTGCCATTCAAGAAGAACATCCTCGATCAAACCTTGCCCAGACTTATCTACATACCTACTTTCAACAAATACACAGGAAAAGATGATCCTAATTATCACGCTGTTGACTTCAAGAATCGAATGGAAATGGCGAGGGCAACAGAAACATATATATGTCGATACTTCTCGGCCACGCTAGGTGGACTAGCGGCCTGATGGTTTACCTCACTGCCTCCTAACTCCAGAGGAAGCTGGGATAACCTTAGAGATGCATTTTGCAAGAATTTTTTAAGATCCGCCCTAGCCGGGTTGGTAACAAGGAGTTTGCACGAAATTGAACAGGGACCAGAAGAAAGTTTTCGTGATTATTACAACAGTTTCAATGAAGCCTTCCTGGAATTACGAGACTTAGATTTCAACACTGCTAAAGAGGCAATGCTAAAGGGAACGCATAGTAGAGACCTGAGGAATGCGATCCTTACTAGACATCCTAAAAGCCTGTAACAAATGCTTAGCATGGCCAAGGACCTGATCCCAGCTAATGAAATAAATTTCAATCGAAGAAAAGAAGGTTGGTGCAGAGAAGCAAAGAGGGAGGATAGACCAAGATTTGACGATAGAAGGCAAAAAGGACGAGGCAGATCTAGTCGAGGCGGATATGGTGATTGAGAGGAAGACCGCCCCAGGCTGAATGCATCTTTGAGCTAGATATTAGTGGCTATCAAAAAGACCCTAGAGAAGAAAAACATTCGCTTTCCTAAAATCCCAGATGGAGTCTCCTTGGGGCATGATTTGAATAAGTACAATGACTATCACAGAGCTAAGGGGCATCACACGGATGATTGCTGATCGTAGGCAGACATAGTACATGAGCTGATTAAGGCTGGTAAGTTTAGACAGTTCGTGAAAGGAATCACCAGGAGACATGAAAGGAAAGAGGGAAGTGAAGATGAGAGGGAAGAGGATTCGAATAAAAATTCCAGGGGCATAAAAGGAGTTATCATGGTGATTGCAGGTGGACCGTAATTTGAGTCGCCTAAAAATAAATCTAGAAGCTCAGCCATCAAGAAGAATAATGTCAATGGCGAGGCGAAAATCTTGAAACCATTTCAGAGAGATTCACTAGTCAAAAAGCAGCACGTCGATCCCATAGTCGTAGAGGCAATAATGGAAAACTTCACGGTAAGAAGAATCCTTTTGGACATGGGTAGCTTAGTAAACATCATCACCAAAAGTGTCGTGGAGATGTTAGGAATGCACCACTCCCGGATTCGAGCCGGGTGTTCACCACTCATTGGGATTAATGGCCAACCTATACAGTCTCTGGGCAAAGTTACGTTGGAGGTGGAAATGGGGACCCTCAAATTAAGTTCCGTGGGAAAGTGGAGTTTACCATCGTCGACATCTCAGTGGGATTCAATGTTATATTCGCATGCTTATCTCCCCTATGGACTTGTTGTTTTACATACTAACTACGAAGGGGACTATGTTAATAATTGGCAACCCTCAAGTAGATCAGGAGGCATACCTTGCCTCGTTGCACAGAGAATCACTGTTAGTAGAAGAGGAATTGGAGGCGGAACGGCCGGAGAAGATTGAGGCGGATGAAGAGCTAGAGGAACTCAAAGTTGGCCCCAAATGTTAGCTTAAAATAGGGAAGAACCTTTGCAATGATGTGAAGGAAGAAATAATTTGTGCCCTGACTTATCAACAACATGTTTTCTCATGGTCGTCTGAGGACATCATAGGAGTTAAACCTGAGGTCATGCAACATAAGCTAAACTTAAACCCAAATGCCAAGCCGGTCATTCAGAAGAAAAGGAAGCATGCACCTGAGAGACAAAGAGCCATTGAAGAAGAGGTAAGCAAACTCCTGAAGGCTAGGTACATAAGGGAGGTTCATTATCCGACTTGGTTATCTAACGTGGTGCTGGTAAAAAAACCAAGTGGAGCTTATAAGATGTGCTTAGACTTCACCAACGTGAACAAAGCCACTCTGAAAGATGCTCACCCGCTCCCAAGTATGGATCAATTAGCGGACGCAACGAAAGGCTATGTAGTATACTCATTGTTAGACGCAAAATGCATATATAACCAAATACCTATGGATCTGGCTGATGAAGAAAAAACATCCTTCATAACCCATGAAGGCACCTATTGTTACATGGTCATACCTTTCGGTCTGAAGAATGTGGGAGCGACTTATCAAAGGTTGATTAATGAGATGTTCAGAGATGAGATAAGAAAGTCGGTGGAAGTATACATGGATGATATGATAATCAAAAGCATGAGCGAGGTGGAACATGCAGAGGATATCAGGAAAGTTTTTAAAGTGTTGCAAGAATACCGCCTGAAGCTTAATCAGGAAAAGTGTGCCTTTGGTGTAAAAGGTGGCAAGTTTTTGGAGTTCATGATTTTCCAATGAGGAATCGAGGTAAAACAAGAGAAGATCGAGGCAATTCTGAAGATGGAACCGCCTCGAACACTAAACAAAGTCCAACGACTAAACGGTAGAATTAATGCTTTAGGAAGATTCATATCCTTTTCGGCCAAGAGATGCATGTAGTTCTACAAGGCAATGAAAAAGGATAAAGACTTCAAATGGGATCAGCCTTGTCAAGATGCACTTGAAGAACTAAAGAAGTTCCTGGGAAAACCTCCACTCCTCAGCACACCCCAACCGGAAGACACGTTTTACATGTAATTGGCTACCACTGACGAGGTAGTCGGGATAGCACTGGTTCGAGAGGAAGGGTAGGATCAATTCCTGATATACTACACCAACAAAGTGCTGAGGAATGCTGAGCTCAGATACCCTCGGATTAAAAAACTCGCCCTGGCCTTGATCTCCGCTTCCACTTAGTTGAGACCCTACTTCCAAGCCCACACAATTATAGTAAGGACCAGTTTCCCATTGAAAAAGGTTATCCAGCGGCCTGAGATGTCAAGGAGGTTGGCTGAGTGGGCTATCCGATTAGGGGAGTTTGACATAAGATTCGAAAGCAGGAGCGCCATGAAAGTGCAAATTCTGGCGGACTTTGTGGTGGAATTCGCAAAGCTCGAGCCTGCCAAGGAAATCAAAACTAAAGAATGGAAAATCTTGGTAGATGGAGCATCCTCTCATGAAGGAGCCGGAGTCAGCGTGTACATTCGAGGCCTTGGAAAGATCAAAGGGCTGGAGCTAGCCCAAGAGATAGCGCCAGATCGATTGCTGCTCAAAAGTGACTCTAGGCTGGTCGCTAACCAGATTAATAGAAACTTCGAGATGAAAGATAGTGAAATGGCAAAGTATATATCAAAGGTAAGAAATCTTACAGAGATACTAGAGTTAAAAGGGGTAGCCTGGAAGATTGAACATATCCCCAGAAGAGAAAATGAGCGAGCAGATGAATTAGCCAAGGTGGCTTCGAGAAAAGAAGACTGGAAAAACCTCACATGCCCATATGAGGTTATCGTCCGCCCAAACAACGAAACGAAAGCAAGCTTAATCATTGAACAACGAGATCTCGGATGGATGAAGACTATCTATGATTACCTTGCCATGAACAAGTTGCTAGATGATAAAATTGAAGCCACCAAAATAATGAGGAAAGCTATGCAGTTTTCCTTGCTAAATGGGGAGCTTTACAGAAAATCCTACTTCGACACCTGTAAGAAGTGCATAACAGCTCAAGAAGGAGCTAAAATCTTACAATAACTCCATGAAGGAGATTGTGGCTCCCACCAGGCGGCGGTAACGTTAGTCAGGAGAGCAAGTCTCGCTAGATTTTATTGGGAGTCTATGAACCTGGACGCGGAGACATACGTCAAGTCCTGCCATCAATGTCAAATTCATGCACAAAAGTCTCACATCCCTCACGCAATGCAGCGACCCCTGATGACCGCTTGACCCTTCGTAACATGGGGAATTGACATTGCGGGAACCCTTCCTGAGGCAAGCGGACAGAGAAAATGGATCCTTGTGGCCATTGACCACTTCACAAAATGGGTCGAGGTGGCCGCTCTTAGCAGCATCACTCCCGAATGGGTTCTGGATTTTGTCAAAAAGAACATCATTATGCAGTTCGGAGTACCACACCATATCATCTCAGACAATGGTACACAATTCACATCCAGCAAGTTCCAAGATTTTTGAAAAGAGTTAAAGATTAAGACCCACTTCAGTTCAGTGGGTCAGCCGCAAACTAATGGCCAGATGGAAATCACAAATAAAATGCTTGGTCAAGGAATAAAGAAAAGAGTGATGGAAAGAAAGGGAATCTGGCCAGGTGAGTTGATTAATGTGTTGTGGGCATATCGAACGACCCCGTGCACATCTACCGAAGAAACATCTTTTTCAATAGTATACGGGGTCGAGGTGGTTCTACCCATCAAAATCAGTCCTCCATCTGACCGAGTGGCCTACTACACAAAGAAGGAGAACGACATCAACATGAGATATCATCTCGATGATTTGCAAGAGAAATGGGAGAGGGCGTGCATCCTCATGGCTACCTACAAAGCTAGGATTTCTAAATACCATGATAGGAAGGTTAGAGAAATTCACCTCCAAGAAGACGACATGGTCCTTAAGGACGCAACCGCCTCATAGGTGCAAGAGGAGAAAGGTAAGCTTGGGGTGAATTGGGAAGGCCCCTATAAAGTTTCACAAGTCATCGGACCAACAACTTACAAATTACAGACCATGGAAGGAAAAGAGGTTCCAAGAACGTGGAACGTAGCAAAGCTGAGGCCATACTACATGGCTTGCGACTGTACTCTTTTCCTTTATTGGTTTTTCCCTAATGGGTTTTGCCCTAAAGGTTTTTAACGAGGTGGTCTACCCTTAGAAGAGGTAGATGAAGGGACGCACAGAATTCTTGGATGTACTTTAGTATTCATTCAATAAAAATTTATTAATTTTAAAACATGCACATTTAAGTACTGATCATACATTGAGATTGCACATACACTAAAATGAAAGCGCTTAAAAAAACTCGAGCGGCCCAAAGGCATAAGACCTACATACCATAAAATGGTAAAAATAAGGCCATCGAGGTGGCTTGAAAGCATAAGACCTAAATATGAAAATGGTAAAACAAAAGGCCATTGAGGCGGCTAAAACACATAAGACCTGAATATTAAGAGGGTAAACAAAAGGCCATTGAGGTGGCTAAAATGCATAAGACCTAAATATGAAAATGGTAAACAAAAGGCCATTGAGGTGGCTTATGCAGCATAAGACCTAAAATTAATAATAAAAGCGGCTAAATAAATAATAAATAAGCCCTTCAAACCAGCAAAGAATACACAGGCCTTCAATAAAGCTCAGGGTGGAAAAATAGCATTATATTAAAAGGCTGAACAAAGTCAAAATGTTACTACAAAATCCACAAATACAAATGAAGTTACAATCTATGCTACAGGGCAGGCCAATTTGACGTCATCCCCTTTCTCAGGCTCCTCCTCCACTGACTCATCCCGAATAGTCTCCTCCTCTTCTGGCTCATTGGGGTACTTCACTCCTTCCAGAAGGTCCTCGGTAAGATCCGGATGGCAAGCCCGAAAAGCTTCAAAAATTAGGCGACCATATTCGCGGCTGTCCATCGCCATGTTGAGCATGGCTTGGCTATAATCAGAGACCACCTTAGGAACCTCCGCCTCATGTTTTGAGATGATTTCCTGTAAGTTATTCCTAGCCAAAGTCATCTCCTCAGCCTTCTTTTATAACTCCTCAACCCTTTTGTTGGACTCCTCCAACTGCTGATTCAACTCAACCTTTGCCGCCTCAAGGTTTTCGACCTTCTTGTTGACATTCTCTAGCTCGCGAGTTTGTTGGAGCCTCACCATGTCTCGGCTCTTTCGAGTCATCTCAGCTGCCCGAGATGCTATCTAAGAAAGACAATATAACATTAATAGAAAACAAAAAACTAAAGAAGAAAATCGTAGAGGAAGATAGAAAGAACCTTAGTAGACATCATGAAGAGAGTCTAGGATGACTGAAGTAGACTTTTAGCTGCCAAATCATCCTTCTCCGAGGGGAGAGGTAAGATTGTTCGCAGCACATTCTGGATCGAGGAGATATATGTCAAGGGATTTCCCTCACCCGTAAAAGAAAGAAGAGTCGCCTGGAGATCCTCAGGGCTAACCCACTTGCATGAGTCGGTAGGAGTGTCCGGGTCAGCATTCTAAAATAAAAATAGCTTAAGCACTAACACCAGACAAATAGGTCACAAAAGTGAACAATGAATTCTTACCGGCTGGGGGATAGTTTCTACAACTGTAGAAGAATGAGGCGACTTGGCAGTAGACTCAGGTGCTTCCTTAAAAGCTTGGGCTTGCGTTTCCTTTTACACTTGTTGGGATCTCCACCTCGTATGCCAGGAACTGCATTAACAAGCCTAGGCTCAACTCGCTCAGTCGGGCTTTTGTTACCCTTTGAAACCTTGGCAGCTTGTTGCACAAGGTCGTCAGTCGAAGGAAAATTAAACACTGAAAAGAAAGAAAAACAAGTAAATACCTTGGAAAACCTCGGGCCCGGGGTGATAAATTGGTTCTGGCTGGCCCGGCTCAATGATTCTAATATTTTTCACCATTGCCTAGCTAATGTTCTGGCAAGGCCACATCCCCTTCCTAAGGGACTTAAAAGCTGCTACCCTAATATCTGAGCTAGTAAAATTACAACCCAAGTCTAGAAAAAGATTCCACTGGGTTGGAAACCTGGGGTAGCGGTCCTCTTGTTTAATAAAGATAAAGTAATTCTTACAGTGCTTGACTGAGTCCACTTTGTTCATGAATTTATAGAAGTCGGCTCGATGGGTAAAATGATACAATTCCTCACTTACTGTCTTCCTCAATGAAGCAATCCGCCTAAAGAACTCTGCGTCGAAATGCATCTCTAAACCCGTACAGATGAGGTAATGCCCGACTAGATCTATCCAAGCGTTGGGATGAAGTTGAGATGGGCTAATGCAAAAAGCTCTCAAAACTTCACTTAAACCCTTGGGAAGTGGATAGACCAAGCCCGACCAAATTTGGTCCATATAAATTTTAAAATACCCCTCAAGCGGGCGAGTGATCCGCTGTTCTTTGGAGGGAAGCAACACTTCACACTCTTTGAGCCAAGGGAAAACTTCCTTCTCAAACTCCAAGTCAACCGGATCCTGAATAGACTCAATTAGCTTGATCGGAGGGGTCCTATTTACTATTCCCCTAATTTTTCCTTGTCCTCTAGGTACAGTCTTAGTGTGGGTAGCCCCATGTCACCTCATAGGGCGAGCCACACTCTTCTTCATCCTGCGCACATGGGATGATACCCCAATGGATTTTTGATGCGGCACTGGGGGAAATAGGTGTATCTCCTCCTCTATCTTAGCCTAGGCTGAGGCAAAAGAGGACTGGGAGGATGAGGCGAACTTGCTACGAGACACTCGACTCTCACTAGGCTCGGACATAGCTTTTGTTGATGGGGGCTCCCTAGAGGTTGAGACAAAATCAGTATAATCTATGTTCAAAGGTTTGAAGTACTTGGAGTTCACCTCAACTAACTCCCTACTAAATTGGCTACCAGTGGATGAGGCGGAATCAGTCATTACCACCTAATAAAAACCTAATCAGTTAGAAATCCTAAAGAATCCTAAGTTATCTCGAGGTGGCATTAACAACATTCAAATAACCTACGTTGGTATTTCAGATCTAGATGGCAAGGAAAATGAACAAACAACATTCATATCGATTGAATAAAAAATCTCAGATCTAGCAAGTGCTCTACGTAGGAATAAGTAATTCTGGAAGAGATGCATAAACACAAGCTATTTTGGAAAAACAAAAACACACGCTATTTTGGGAAAATGAGATAACACCAAAATCATTTCTCGACGAATTGATCAAGACATCAGTGGGAAAACAAAATGGAAATCAATGACTAAAAGTCCAAAGAATAGCAGAGTAACTATGCGAGGAACTAACATGGCAGTAATTTTCGTAGAAAAAGAAAATCAACAACAAATCGTAGTAAACCAACGGTAAAAGAAGAGCAGAAGGAGTATAGGAACTTACTTGTACAGAGAAAGGGCTTGATTAGAGAAGCTTGAGGAAAGAAAAGGTGATTTGATGGAGAAGAATTACAGGAATTCATCGGAGAAGAAGAACTGTGAAAATAATAAAAGGGGAAAATGGACCCCTTATATAGGGTTAAAAGGACATGTGAGGGGACGTTTTTCCCCTAAAAGACATGTGGCGCGCTGCCTACCTTGCGTTTGAAATTTGAAAAGACGTGAATTGTTCACATTAGCACTCAAGACACGTATGCCCTAGACGTGTCTCCAATGATAAATCAACCTGGACCAAGCGAATCCTAAACACAAGCACCTGAAGAAGCTCTCATAGTGATGGGGTGACTTCTGTTAACAAAGAAAAATAATAACAGGTGTGTACAAGCCACGCGAGACCCCCAGGCTGATTACATCCGCCTGGAGTAGAGAGATTTAGCGATAAGGCTAGGAATGTTCCTACCAATCCAGGCGGTTTCTATCCATCCCAAAAGTAAAACCCTGTTGATCATCCAGGCAAATTGGATCCGCCCCAAATTAGGAAGAAACCAAGTCTTCCCTGAATCTCAGAGGAATGTGCATGTGGTTGCCAAGCTGAGTCGGCTTGTCTGCCTGGACAGACCCGATGCCTCAGGAGCACAGTGTCCAATTAAGAGTCTAAGTCCATAAAAATGACATCAATAATTGGGACTCCCAATTCAAATAAGCTTTATCTTATCAACAAGATAAAGATTCGCTCAAGCTAGAACTCTGGTTGATTCACATTTTTGGATCAGATCGGAAGATGTTCATGGAGTATAAAAGATCCTTTAGCTCACCACGCAAAGGTACGTATTCTAAATTCACTAAAAAACTCCCTGCCTCCTCTCTTAAATCCGATCTAACTTAAGCATCGGAGAGGCTACACCGGTTACACGGCTAGTCCCCATAGCGACTATTTTTATCTTGCAGGAACCATCAGACCATGTATAAGAAGAGCGTTAAGAGTCAACTTCAGTCAGAGAATTAGCACGTGGAACCACGTTCTAGGCTTAATTCAACAGAAATTAATAAAGGGATAAAAGTGGCATCGTAAACAATATTTTGTTATCTTAAGTAATCAACTTGGCTAGTTAATGAGATTTATGTTTATTTCTAAATTACTTAACGAGACTCCAAAATTGTAAAATCTACAGCATTTTCTTAATTTAAATATTAGCGACCACAGTACGAGGATCTCTGATCTCTGATGATCGGTACCTGTTAAGGCCGAATCTGCCAAAGGCTGTGTTCAAGTCAAGTATACGCGGGCTAGCACCTTTTCAGGCCGAATCCAAGTTTGGTCGATGCTCATTTAGGTCGGGGGGTAGTTGAGGTTACGTCAGAGCTTACCGCTTGAACACTCACGAGGACACCAAAGCTAGAATGGGTATTGCCGAACTCGCGAGGATGTTGAAGCTTGAATGGGTTCCATCGAACATGCAAGGATGCCGAAGCTCGTAGAGATGCTGAACTTGCAGAGATGCTAAAGCTCGAATGGTTACCACCGAACTCGTGGAAACGCCAAACTCATAGAGATGTCGAAGCTCGAATGGGTACCGCCCAACTCGCGGAGACGTCGAACTCATGGAGATGCCAAACACGCGGGGATGTGAAAGCTCGAATGGGTGCCTCCGAACACGCAAGGATGTCGAAGCTTGAATGGGTGTTACCAAACTTGGGGAGACGTCAAATTAATGGAGATGCCGAATCTTGGATGGTTGCCGTCGAACTAGCGGGGACATCGAAGCTTGAATGATTGTCGCTGAACTTGGGGAGATGCCGAAGCTTGAAGGGGTGCTGCCGAACTCTTGGAAATGCCGAAGTTTGAATGGGTACCACTGAAGCTTGAATGGGTGTCGCCAAACGCGCGGAAATGCTGAAGCTTGAATGGATGCCACCAAAGTCACGGTGACATCGAAGCTTGAATGGATGTCGCTGAACTCACGACGATGCCGAAGCTTGAATGGATGCTGCCAAACTCACGATGATGTCGAATCTTGAATGGATACTGCCGAACTTAACGCGACGCCAAAGCTTGAATGGGTACCATCAAAGCTCGAACGTGTACCACGGAACTCGTGGAAATGCTGAATCTCGAATGGGTGCCGTCGAAGCTCGAATGTGTACCACTGAACTCACGGAAACGCAGAAGCTTGAAATGGGTACCGTCGAAGCTTGATTAGGTGTCACCGAACTTGGGG
Source organism: Euphorbia schlechtendalii (assembly GCA_949673415.1). Taxonomy (NCBI): domain Eukaryota; kingdom Viridiplantae; phylum Streptophyta; class Magnoliopsida; order Malpighiales; family Euphorbiaceae; genus Euphorbia; species Euphorbia schlechtendalii. Next base: position 16,952 of record CATIWQ010130795.1, on the reverse strand, counting down.
AGACGCCGAAGCTTGAATGGGTAGTTGATGAAAAAGTCGACAACGGGGCTCCTGTCTTCATTATTAGAATTGAATAATGGGACAGTGTTATCCTTTCTCAATTACTCCTTCAATTTCTTTTCTTAAATAAGCCTTTTATTCCTTGACTTTCACTAATTTGGGTTAATTGGCACTTCTTTCTCTTCCCTTTCCTTTCTTGTTGAGCTTGAAAGCTTGGGTTTGGAAATTTGTCCGTTAGATCTGAAATATTTGAGAGGGGATGCTCGAGTCGGTCCACGCTCACCGCACCAATTTGATACCCAAATGGCATCTAGGACCAACTTCGTTTTTCGTGAGGTCTTTCGGGTTCTTCGAGATCCTTCATGTTCCGTTGAGATTCTCATCGAGTACCTCCAATGCTTAAGTTAGTTCTTAAGATGGAGGAAGATGAGTGTGTCTCTTGTGAGAGTTAAAAGTTATCTTATGGAGGAGAAGTGTCCCATTTTATAGCTAAAAAGTGATGATAATGGTAGTAAGTGGGCCTAGATGTAGGCATAGGCTTAGGGTGGCCTAGCTAGGAGTAGGCTTAGATGTAGGCTTACGATGTGATGTTTACCTTAATATAAACCTTGAAACAAATATTTCAGATAACCCATTGAACTTGTTAAAAGTAAAACCTTATAATCCATTGAACTTGTTAAAGTGCACCTTATAACCCACTGAATTTGTTAAAAGTGAACCTCATAGCCTCCTAATCCTAACATGTCCAATATTATTCTGACGTAACAATATTCGATTCAATTTCTAGCGAACAATTTTCGATTCAGTCTCTAGCTAAACAATTCTAAGCATATCAATATTAGTGGGTTATGAGGTTCACTTTTAACAAGTTCATGGACAATTAGGTCCATTCTTACAAGTTCAAGAAGTTATGTGGAACATACATAAATTCATGGGGTAAATGAGCTTTTAAGGACAACTATATGGTGCAGAAGTAATAGGTTTTTTTTTTAAGAATGGCTTTTAATGTTCAGAAGAAACTTGGCTTAATATGCACGTTACCCTTTTAATCTCTGTGGTATCGATTTTGTAATCCAAGTAGTCCAATTTTAACGGAGTTGCAATTACCATGCCACATAGGATCTACGTTGCAAAAAATTATCTACGTGGTGATACATCAATTTAGAATATAAAAAGAAATTAAGTTAAGAAAGTAAATAGATAATAGATATGTTCATATAAAACAAGAAAAAATCCCAACAATCTTCGTAGATGATAGATAACAGAACTTGCCATCTTCTCTCTCCATCTCCGCACTCAATGAGACAAAAAAAAAAAAGGAACAAAAACAACATCCGCCAGATTTACATCAATAACTCTTTTAGCCAAAGCCTGAGTCCTCAAATTCTCCGGAGTCATGAGGTCCCCAGTGATCAGCGGATTCTCATGAAAAGGAAGGAAACCAGAGTTTTACGATCTGTGGAAGCTGCAATCCGGGCAGTGATCCAGGTTGGAATTGATTCGAGAATCGGATGATAAGGAAGACCAGTATTTATCTAAAAGGCCGTAATAGAGAGATTTAAGGAGGTCCAAATATGTTAGGGATTTTTTATGAAAATTTTCCAGGTCATGGCACAGCCTTCCATTCACAAAGAAACAACATTCAGATCTATATACCCGAGATGTATACCAAACTTATTGTTCCATGCAAATTTATTCTAATTTCCCATAATGCCCAAAGAATACAAGCCGCTTTGTCAGTCAAAAAAATTGTAGTTCACAACCAATTTCATCAATCAGTAATATAGCTGATAGCTACGGACTATCCTCTAACAAAAATTTCATCCCAAACAAGATACAAAAAAACCATATCAAGCATACTCAAACCTGTCATCAAATATCAGACAAAGTGGCTCAACATTGGCTAAACGCTGCCTTACTAATGTTGGTAAAGTATTAGTCGCTACTGTGTGTAAGAATAATGGATACCAACCGGAGAATTGTAAACTCAAAAAGATTTTTTTAGTCATCAGTTTAAAAATTTAAATGACAAAAACGTAACAAGAGCTTGTGCAAGAAGGGATTTCTCAAACTGTCAATACATCTCGTCCGCAGACGCATGCTATGACAAAAGTGATCATAATTTAATAATGGTGCCTATCTACTTAATTATTTGGATTAAAAGACTTCAATTATATGTACACATATTAATAATTATTGTGATAACAATAACCAGCAATTATATATGAAGTCGAAAAAAGATTCTTTATTAAACTATTTGTATTATAAAACTATTTGTTTAAATATATAACTTGTAATTACAACACAAAGAAGAACAAATTATGGCTAGAAAGTACTATTAAGTATTGTAAATAGAGTATGCAAGATTCCATCTACTAAATATTTTAGCGCGGAAAACTATGGTACGTAGGCCGTATCATTTCGTATCTAATATCACCAATTCTAATTACATATCATTTATCCCACCAGTAACGATAATAATATAGTTCTAGAATCACAATAAGAAAACCTGAAATTAAAAGTTACCCAAGTAATTAAAAAAAATAACTAGATAGACAAAATAAACCCACATGCTTGTTTGGCAAAAGGTGGTAGAACCAGTTCAGGTATGATATAGAGACATATTGCACATTTTCTGAAAACATCACAGCAGTGTTGATCCACAAAAAGAAGCCCATAAACTTTAGCCATGCAAGGACCAAACTCAATTGCTGGTTCTAAACAATCCACATATGGTGGAACATAGGGGGGCGGTGGTGGTGGAGGAGGTGGAGGCGGCGGTGGTGGTGGAGGGGGTGGAGGCGGCGGAGGAGGCGGCGGAGGGGGTGGTGGTGGTGGTGACAAAGGCGGAGGTGGAGGCGGGGTTTGTGGAAGAGGTTCGGGTGACTGTGTTGATGATGCTTTGAGGAAAGGATCTTGATGAGCATAAACTATAGTAAAAACAGATAAAGCCAATGCAAGAAATAGTGAAACCTTCATTCTTGCCATGTTGTTTGATTATTTAGTTTGTAAGGAAGGGCTTGGTATTTATAGAATTTGATGTATACGTATAGATACTTGTTTAGTTATTGGTTTCCTTAAAAGGTTTTTTACCAATCGAAAGCTTGAATATCTACATCAATCATATAATATAGGTTAAGTAAACAATTAATCCAAACGGTTAATATGCAGATTGTCTGCTATAGGTTGACTTGGATATTACTGATATGTAGGGATTTATTCCCGAAAACACTGATTTTATAGTTTACCAAACACAAAATATAAACATTCAATCAGCAGAAAATGTAAAGAATACAGAGTTTTTACTTGGTTCCCCCGAGTGGACTTACAAGCCACTCTTTTGAAGGGTAATCCAAGGGCAAGGATTTTCGGCAATCTTATTACTCGGTAAAGAATGCAACAAGAACAGAGTTTCAGGCAAGAATTCAATCTAAGAACAAGCAATTGGTAAGAGGAAAATAGCTACTGATTCTTAACAGAGATTAGAAATACAACACCAGAAACTATAACTAGATCAAAAGATCTAAAGCCAAGAAAACGAAAAACCTAAACCAGCAAAACTAACCAAGAATAGAAAAAAAACGCTCCCCTTTCTCCAACCTCCACTTCCACCTTTATACCAGTCATCTTGTAACCGCCTTCCAACCGTTTCACAACTTCATTCCCACGTGTTAAGAAGAAACAGAATCAAGAAGGCACATGAAAGGGGTTGCGGTTTACAGAGGCTCAAAGGAGAAGAAAGGGAAAAAAGGTCAAAAGCTGGTGGCAGAAACATAAGCTTTTATATCTAGGTTAAGGGTATAAATTGGGTCCAGGCTTTAGGGTTAAAAAGAGGGATTTGGGCCAATATGGGCTTAGACAAGAAGCTGTCAAGCCACAAATGCTTTTAGCCCAACATGATACCACAGCATTGCGGTCCACTCAACCACGAATAGAAATTTAATCAAACAAATGGAGCTATCCGAATTTGAACTTATAACTTTTAGGCATAAGAGATAATGATACTCATCATGAAATCAATTGACCTAAAAGCTTAATCTTTTGGGCTAATTTATTCATGACGTGATATTAAAGCTTTTTGAACCTAAATATCAAGAATTAAAATCCCGACAACTTCATTTGTTATGTTAAATTCCAACACATGAACAAAATTAATATGTGATATACTAACTCCAAGTCAAATAGCATTTACATATCTGACAGTACCAAAAATTTATATAACTATATTCGTTACATGAAACTTATACAAGTAAAAGGCTACATATTATTGTATTTAAAGTGATCAATATAATTCGAAGACTATGACAGTAGAGTTGTTTCCTTTACGCTCCCCTTTAAGCTAAATAGTCAATCAAGGAAATGTAATGCACCACAACACAAGTGCAATGTTTTGAACACCATATCTAGGACGAAATGGAGGTTGATCTCAATATGCTTATTTTATGGTGGAATATAACACCTGGTTTCTCAACTTTGCTCTAATCGCCTGATATCATCCCGAACTTATAAAAGTTTCAGTTATTTCTACATTGAATTTGGTCAAAGTGTATCGGTTTCCCCATTATTACTAACACGATAAGTTCTGATTTATCATTTGTCATATACAACAAAAGGGGTTGTGTGATTCAGTTTATCCAACGAAGAAATAGGCTAATCGCTGCAATGTTTTAGCTTTTGCCATTGTATGTTTTGTATCTTTCTGTTAGAAAAAAGACCTATTAGGATACCAAATAGTTTAGATCCACTAAAAAAAATAGACAAGTGACTGCACATAGAAAATTAACTAAGGATTACCATCAGTCCTCCATTAGTACTTGTAACCAATAGACACATTTTCGCATGGGCAAGCTGGCCAAACTTCAACCCAAACTCGATTTGCCCACACTTCGAAATTTTGGACTCTAACTAGATTTACGAGCTTATTTTTAAGCCTGATTCATGATATATATATATATATATATATATATATATATATATATATATATATACTCGTAAAACTTTGGGTTTTTGTTGGCTCGGACCTAAACCGAGTTTCGTAAAGTAATGATTGTCCAAGCTTTGCTCATAAAAAAGCACTTCAGCTGGACCGAACTACCCGTAAACATGTCTGTCTAACACTCTCTTAACAATTAATGTCACACTTATAACACCAAAAGTTGGAATATTTTTGTTTATCGTGATATATGTTGGATACACAAATTTTCAGCAGCAATATGTATTCTACAAATCGCATACATTTGATCAACATACAATTGCATAAAGTAAATTGCGGAACATAAAGAGTACAAGAATTTTTTAAGGTAGTTCCCATTGGGACATTTACATACAGACGAATACTAGGGTAATCTGCCGGGTGAAGGTGAGCAATTTTATTAAACAATGGGCATTAAAGACCACAACAAAAATGATACAAGAGTTACAAGCATGAAAGGAAAAACCATTAAAACTTCAACAAACAACAACAAGAACCCAGAAAATACCACAAGCCTAAATCACATAAAACACTACTGAAAATAGAGAACTAGAACCTTATAAAGTCACTGTAACTTGCATAATCGCCTTTCAATCAAATTAAATCACCACCATCAAAGCCATTTGATATCAAGAAGATCAAAAGAATGAGAAGAAACAAACTTCAAGCGACAAGAGAAAAGGCAAGAGGAGTGAAAGATGGATTTTCACTTCTCACCTAATCAAGCAGCAACAGAGAGTATTTATGTCGTCAAAGGACAAAATGTTGTGTTGAAAGGTAAATGCATTAGCGGCCTTAAAGACTTGCGAGTAATAGGAATAATGGGCTCAACTGGCTTTACTGAAGCAAGGGACAACACTACAACCCAACATTCTCCACCTTTGGCCCTTGATACCAACTATGCTTAACAAACTTGCTTCAAACCTTTGTATTACCATTTTGAGGGTAATCACCAAGAGTTGGGAGCACAGTTTGCCGTAGAGTTAAACTACACCAAACCCAATTTTTTCAAAGCCACATGAAACTTGTCAACATGAATTACTTTAATCAATAAATCAATTGGATTAATAAAAGTATGAATTTTAACAACATATATAGCAACGGAAGCATTATGTCTCTAACAAAATGAAGTTTAATATCAAATGCTTAGTTCTTTCATGATAAAAAAACATTTTGGCAGAGTTGAATTGTAGATTGAGAGAATCATAGTTAATATTGACAGTATTCTGTAAAAGATCAAGTTCCGACACAATGCCTCTCACCCACAAAGCTTTCTTGACAGCTTCGGTTAAAGAGATATACTTAGCTTCAATAGTTGAAACAGATTCCACATGTTGCAAGCAAGATTTACTGTTTATAATATTATTGCCAAGAGTGAAACAAAAACCAATAATAAATCTTATTTTATCTAAATCGGCAACATAATCTGAATCACAACAACATTTGTATTTTCACAACTTCATTACTTTTGCAGCATCTATAAACAAGACAAACATCAAGACTGCCGAAAAGGCATGCCAAGCCATTTGACAATATTCTAGCGAGTATTAATAGGGTATATACGTGCCAAGCGATTTGACAATATTCTAGTGAGTTTTATTAGGGTTAGACATATATTTGCTAACCAAACTCACACCATAGATAATATCAAGCCTAGTGCAAACGATGGAGTACATAAAATATTCAACAACATTATGTAAGGGATATTACTCATAAGCTCAGATTCTTCAACGCTCTGAGAATCTTTATTCATGGATAATTTAAATTGAGCTCTAATTGGTGTATTAACAGGTTTATTGCAGTCTAACTCAAAATTACTTAAAACATTTTTAATATTTTAAATTGAGTTAAAATAAAATACCTATATTTCTATTTTTGTAAATGTCAATCCCTAATATTTTTCTAGAAGGATTCAAATCTTTCATTTCAAAGACAATGTTAAGCTTAGATTTCAGATTCATGATTTCAAGTGTATTTTTTCAAGCAATCAAAATGTTATCCACATATAACAACGAAAAGATATACTTGTTATTGTTCAACTTATTATAGTAGATACATGAATCATAATTGCTCCTAAAAAACTTAAGACTTAGCATGAATTGGTGAAATGTAAGGTACCACTTTCTAGAGGACTGCTTAAAACCATATAAAGATATTTCAAGTAAGCATACATGATAAATAATCCTATTAGTGATTCTGAACTTGCACTTGAAAAATGAATTTCCAGCTGGTTAATCCACGAGAGTATAGCAATGGCATCGGAGGGAGTGAATATTCTTGATCAATGTATTTACGGTGGTAATTTAGCCATGAAAATTGACATTCGGAAGGCGTTTGATACATTGGATTGGGATTTCCTTTACGCGGTTCTTAGAGCATTTGGTTTCTCAGAAATTTTTGTTGAATGGATCCGCAACATCCTTAGTTCGGCAAGGATTTCTATCTTGACGGGTATTGGGCAACAAGGGTATTTTAGTTGCTCGAGAGGAGTTCGACAAGGGGACCCACTTTCCCCGATTCTTTTTTGTTTGGCAGACGATTTTTTGAGCTGGCTTCTCGAGTCTTTGCCAAGCTCGGGCTCAATTGATCAAATGAATTACACATCGAACTTACTTTTTCCTTCCCACATGTTATACGCGGACGATATTTTGGTTTTTTGCAAGGCATCTATTCACAACATGGAGGTCATCAAAGATGCGTTTGCGCTGTATGGAAGAAATTCTGGGCAGCTGGTAAATTGATCCATATCATTTATTTATTTATTTCAGCTCTTCCATAAATGATCAACGTTGAAGAAATCTGGAGGAAATTACGGGGATCAAACGAGGTAAACTCCCTTTCAATTACCTTGGCATTCCTTTATTTCGAGGGAGTCCCAAAGCGGTGTTTTTGAGACCAATTTATCACAGAATAGTTCAACGGTTTGTGGGTTGGATTGGAAACTCTCTTTCGATGGCTGGCCGTTTGACTCTTGTAAAGTCTGCCATTGGTAGCTCGCTTCTCCATTCATTTATGGTTTATAAATGGCTAGCTGCCCTCATTAAGAATCTTGAGCGCGCTATGCGTAACTTTATTTGGACCGGGAGCATTGATAAGAGGAAATTGGTTACTGTCAAGTGGATTACTTGCAGCAAACCTTTCGCAATGGGGGGCATTGGTATTAAGAAGCTTGTGGATGTTAACAAATCAATGTTGGCAAAGTTTTCGTGGGAGCTAATCACTTATCGCAGGGGTTTCTTTAAAATCCTATCTTCAAGATTCTTAAAGAATGATGTACTGTGTAATTGGTTGGCTAATTCTAGTATTTGGAACTCAATGAGGAAGGTTTACAACCAATTGAGGGAAAATATTGTATGTTTCCCAAGTGTGGATTCCAAGCTGAATTTTTGGAACTCGGAATGGCTTTTCCCTACGGCGGGTGAGAGACTCAACTTATCTAAGGCTAATTGGGCAAGGAGGACTGACTCGGTTTCAGATTTCTTGAATAATGGAGAATGGACAGCAACGTTCCCAGCCATCCTTTCGGCTGCTGTCATTGAGGAAATTCGTGGAATTATTTTTAGTGGTGAGTGGATGATTTATGCTTTTGGAGACCGGTGAGTGATGGCATTTCATTGTCAAGTTGTTCAATCAATGGTTGCAGCCGCAACATCAAACATGCAGAGTTTATAGGAGAATATGGCACAAAACGATAGCTCCTTCTCATTCCTTAATTTATTGGAAGGCAATCAAGTGCTGCATTCTAAAGCATTATGTACTTCATCAAACGGGTATTATCATTGCTTCTAATTGCAGCCTTTGCAATCAAGATTATGAGGATGTGAACCACCTTTTCGTTGGCTGCAATTTCGCAAAGGAATTATGGACAGTTGTGCAAAGTTTATTCAATAGACGTTTGCCAAATGCAACTACAATGGCTGGGTTGGTTGGTGACGGGTTTAACTCAAAGTTCAGCCCCCAAATTGAAATACTCTGGAACTTGTCTATTGTCAATATCATTTGGTTGAAATGGTGGACAAGAAATAGATGTGTTTTTGAGGATAAAAGGCCAAAAATCCACATCACGCTTCAACATCTTTGGGAAATTTTACGACGGACCGATAAGTTGGGATGGGGTACATTTGGAACTGGATACTTGAGCTACGATTTCTTCAAAGTTTACACCTTTCTCCTCAACTACCTTGAGCCCCCAAGATAATGCTGGTTTAGTGGCTATGACCACCTCACAGCTGTATAAAAGCCAATGTGGACGCATCGTCGAAGGGAGCACCTAGGCCATCGGGGTGTGGTGGGGTGTTCCGGGATTCTAACACTAACTTTTTATTGGGTTTTTCTTTATATAGGGATAATGCATTTGCTTTTGGGGCTGAGCTAGAGGCTAGTATTCATGCTATAAAGTTATCATCGGTAAGGGGATGGTCATAGCTTTGGTTAGAAAGTGATTCGGCATATGTAGTACACATGTTTCATACTAGAAGCAAACGGGTTCCTTGGTTCCTTATGGCTACTTGGTTTGAGTGTGTTCGACTTATGAAATCCATGCATATCATGGTTTCCCCTATATTAGGGAGGGCAACATTGTGGTGGATACTCTTGCAAATTACGATGAATTTCAGCTACTTCCACGGAATGGCATGAAGCTCCTAGTTTTTATCGAGGATTTTTATTTCATGATTTTAACGGTTTTGTGAATTATCATTTTAGATAGTAGCTAATTTTGCTTTCTTTTGCTCCTAAGATACTCTTTTGTATTTTTCTTTTCCTTTTAATAAAAAGAGGGGTGTGTGTTTTGTAGGCAAGCGATCGCATCAACCTAGTTGGGACGGTCACCCCAAAATTTTCACCCGCCTCAAACTTTTTTCGATGGAGGAACACAATGTTCCTTTGGAGGTTTTAAAAAAAAGTACATAGGGGAGACTTAAATTGGTATTCTTAGAAACCAAGTGAAGCCTAGGGGTAAGCTTGGGGAAATTTGGTTATGAGACCTTGGATCTATATGCGTAGTCAAGTAAGTTTATGTATTTCTTGGAGGGAGATCTTGTACTGTTTATGGGTAAGTGAAGCTTGTTTTTTTTATTGTTTGAACCTTTTATTTTATTGCTTTTGGGTTCTTGTATTTCAAACCAACAAAAACTTTCAAAATTATAGAACTTTCTGAATCTGTCTACCGAGGAAACTTTCATACTATTTAATTGCTCCTTGTGGGATATGGCCTTGTTCTTGCCACTTTACAATTTTACCCTAGTGCACTTGATAGGCATTACCTTTTGGGCACAACAAATTTTTTACCCTAGGAGCAACATTAAATAGTTTGATTAATTTAACTGTAGATAGGTGTGTTTTTCATTAATTATTTAGCTTGTGTAGTTTTTTTTGTTCTAGACAATCTGATGAAAAAAGTAAAATGTTGGAAGACCTTCCAGTAATCTCGTGAGCAAGCAACATATCAAGTTAGAAAAGCGAAGGCTTTCTTGATGGTAGATTGTGAATACTTCTTGCCTAGGAAGAAACTTAAGGAGTACGAAATGCCTTCTTCAATGGGACACATATCTTGCATTGGGATACCAGAAGAAGGGGAAGATCTTGTTAAAATTAAACCTTCCATGATCAGATTGGTGCAAGAACTTGTTCATTTCAAAGGATTTCCTGATGAGGATCCAAATGATCATCTTTATGATTTTCTTCACAATTGCAATCTTTTTAAATCTACTCGTGGTGTTTTTTTATGAAGTGGTTAGGTTAAAATTATTTCCTTCTTATTGTAGGATAAGGCAAGATCTTGGTTAAAATCTTTGCAACCATTTCAATCACAACTTGGAATTAGATGGCTCAGACCTTTATTTTCCACGATCCAAAGTTGTGCAACTAAGAAACGAGATCTCTAGTTTTTCACTATCTAATGACGAGTCCTTCCAGCAAGCTTGGGAGAGATTCAAAGAGTTACTAAGAAGGGTTACAAACCAAGGTTTACCTTTGCGGATGCAAATGCAAATCTTTTACAATGATATAACTAATGAGCATAAATTTCGACTTGAAACCCTTGCCAATGGTGACCTAGAAGACTTAGAACCCAAAGAGATCTTTACCCTTATTTAGAAACTGGTGAATATCATACAAGTGACATTTAGAGAAGAGCTTGCATTTTACAAAATTAAAGGTTATCCAACAACTTTTAAAGGAGAATGAGGATTTGTCCAAGCAAGTGAAAATTCTTTCAAGGTAACCTCAACCATTATTTCGAAAACCTTCTTTTCTAACCTAACAATCTCAAATATCTTTCCAAAAACCTCAATTTGTTTGCCCCCAATCTCAAATTGACATTCATGAACATCAAGAACTTCAATTTTCATTCCAACAACCTTAACAACCATTTCAGCAACCTCAACATTTCTTCTAGGAGGTTTTTCCTTCACATGAACCAACAAGACCGTTCTTAGAAGAGTTAATGGAGTTTATAAAGCAAATACAAGCCTCAATTCAAAACTTGAAGACCAAAGTTGGGAAACTAACCACCCTAGTGATTTCAAAGGATGATCAGAAGGTTTTCCCAAGTGACATTATGACCAACTCCATGGGGGAATGCAAAGGAAATTGTATAGTTGTTGATTATTATAACAAGACTTTTGTGGATGATGTTTATAATGCAGGTAGACAATCTGATATGTTGATTGTGCAACCTAATCACAACTTGAACTTTGATACTCAACACCATGAAGATCTTGTGTAAATTGATAAGAAACCTCGATTGTAACTTGGAATTTCTTCAACTTTAGAATTGCAGAAGACCTTCCCAGAAGAAAGGGTCCAATGAAGCAAGATCTTCCTGAGATTGATCATAAAGAAAAAAATATTGCTCACAAACTCTTGATGGTAAGTAGTATGCATGGAGACCTCCAAGAAATGCAGCAACACAACCTTTCCTCATGCAAACTTTGATTGAAGATCCATTTAAGTCATGGAGAGTTGTGGAAGTGCTTCAAAAGAAACATTAATACATTAATCTACAATTTTTAACATCTATATATGAGCCTCCTTGAGCGATCTTTGATTTGGTGTCCGCTTCAAACACAAAAGCCCAACTTTTCTACCCTTTTTTTATTTTTGCTTAGTTATTTAGTATTAGGTCTTATGTTTCATTTTCTTGTAGGAACTGTCCAAGGACTTCTTGAACATAGAAAGCTAGCAATCTTTCTCTTGATGACAAATCCCACAATCTAGTGAAGATGTCCTTTTAGGGAGACCTTGAGGTTTTCCAAATCTTTTTTTTTCTCTTCTGTCAATGGAGAATGGTACACAAGTTTTCTACCCTTAATATTTTAGAAGGTCTTTCCTTACCCCATTTGTATTTCATTCTTCAATGCTTTGAGGGAAAAACATGTTTTAAGTGTGGGGGAAGGGATGAAAATTTTGTATACCTGTTTGAAAGTCTTGATTTCTCTTCAATGCTACTGATTAAATTTGATTATGCATGATTTTTTGAAAATATGGTTAAGTTTTCCTCTAGAAGACCTTCACCGCTTTTACTCCACTAGAAGACCTTCACTACTTATACTTTTACTTATATTAATAGACTTTGTTTGACTACTCTACTATTGTTTCAATCTTGAAATTGTGAATAACTTAGAATTATTTAGTCAAAGGCAATGATGCAGATTGCATTGATAGGATTTTTGAGAAATTTGAATGTGCTTGATTGTTTTTAAACTTTTAAAGCATGTAAAGTTTCAAAATTTTTATTTTTACTTCAACAAGTAGCCTAGATCAGTAGCATACCCTCATTTTGGTAAGAACTTGAGCCATCTCTTCATGTTATATATCGATTGTTTATTCTTGCTGAGTGGGAAAGACCTTGTTGCATTAGCCAGAACTTGTAGTGGGAGATACATATAATGCTTGTACATGATTATGTGTTAGTTTTGTTAAGATCACATTAATGATACGAACTTGAATTGGAAGATTAAGGCATTAGGATTACCCTCTCTAGCCAAAAAGTCAACCTAAACAACAACCCTTAGATTATCCCATTTGAGCCTAAAGCTCTTTCTTTCTTACACATAATACAAACCCAAGACCTTCTATTTGACTCCCCAAAATCACCCAAGATAATTCAATAGAGATTTTCATCATTCAAAGGTAACTGTAATATCAATTGCAGGAAGACCTTCTTAAATTGAAAGATCTTCTCTGAACAGACAAGATCTTCTCAAAGTTAGAATAGCACAAGGAAAGAAACAAGATCTCAAGATAGAAGACAACATCAAGAATGATAACTTCAACTTGTGTTTAATTTTAAATTTAAAAAAAAAAGAAAAAAAGAAAATTAAAATAAAAATTCTTGTGTTTTAGTATGCGTAATGTATGTGAATAAAGTGTTTCAAGGTTGAGTTATTTAAAAGAACGTACTTCAAGGAAGAGCTTATGAAATGCTGAAAGTTAAAGGTTTCCTCTGCTCTTCATGTATAATCTGTTTCTGAATAAGGTCTTCTGTATTCGAGAAAGAAGTTGCACAAGTCGTCAAACTGAATCTCTACTGAAAGATCTAAATTTTCCTTTTTATCCACACCTTAACCCTAACCTAATATTACAACCCTCAAAGACCTTTAGACAATGCAAGCCCTTTTGTCATTGTGGTGGAAACTTGACCGATTGACAAGCATATGGTTTTTGTAACTTGATTTTGCTAAATGAGTGAAAATTCTTTTAAAACAGTCTAAACACCGAGTGAGAGTGAATCTTGTGAGGTTTCCTGATGTTTTCTACTTGTTTGAAGTAAGAAGTTTATGTTTTCTTACGTTGCATGCTTTTTCATGGTTATTAATGATCAATTAATCAAAGGTCTCCTAATCCTATTAGCGACTTTTGAACTTGCACTTGAAAAATGAATTTCCAACTTGTTCTTGTTCACTAATTTGAACTATAGTAGTTGATTTTCCTTTAGTTTATTATTGGATTGCTTGAGGATAAGTAAATGTTCAAGTGTGGGGGTATTTGGTAGGTGGAATATAATAGCGTAAAATCAAGCATTAATGTGCTTAATTATTATATAAAATCTCAGTTTTTATCACGTTTTGGTGCATTTTTAGGTTTCTACTGGATTCTAGAAAACCTTCAGAGCAGAAAGACCTAAATAGGAAATAGAGAAAAAGACAAAGAAAAGAAAGGAAAGAATACTAACTGATTAGAAAGTCTTAAGAGCTGATAAGTGCACGTCAATGAGGAGATAAATAAGGGATTTACTCAATATATTTACAAGATTGTCATCAACATAGTGGACAAGTTTTAGTTAGATTTTCATTTTCAATAAAATTTGTATCTATTATTAAGATAATACTAAATAGGAGTTTGGTATCTTTTAGGATTTTTTTTATTATTCCTCTTTCATTTCTACTTCTTGTTCAAGTGGGTATTTATACCATATTCTACCAATTAAAAGGAAGAAAAGAGGAGAGTTAGTTTAGCTTTAGGCCATAGGCAGAAAGGCTATAGATTTATTTCGTATTCTTCTCTACAAACTTCTGTAATTTCTTGCTTTTTGATGGAGTTCAATATTTTCTTTATTATGAGTAAGTAGTTATATTATAAGCCAATCCTACCATTAAGCAAGCAGTGTGAAGACCTTCTCCAGCACAATATTTATTCTTTAATTGAAATTATTTATTGATTGTGTGTTTGAGTAATAATTTTCTATTAATAATAATAAGTACCGAGGGGAAAATTGTTATCATACAAGACTATAGCAATAAGTATCGAGGGAAGATTTGTTATGGTTCGATCACATACACACACATGCATAACTTGAGATTGAGGGGGAGAACACCCTTCTACCGAGAGGAGATAGGTTGCATAATAAGGGTTTTAACTTGTTTAAATGCTTAACTGAACTTAATGCATGATTACTAATTTAAAAAGGGGAGGCTTAAATTGGTATTCTTAGAAACCAAGTGAAAACGAGGGGTAAGCTTGGGGAAATTTGGTTAAGAGACTTTGAATCTATGTACATAGTCAAGTAAGTTTATGTATTACTTAGAGGGAGATCTTGTACTGTTTGTGGGTAGGTGAAGAATGTGTTTTTCTTTATTGTTTTAACCTTTTCTTTATTTTATTGCTTTTTAGTTTATTGTATTTCAAACCAACAACCAAACCTTCAGAATTATAGAAGACCTTTCTGAACCAGTCTACCAGGAAATCCTTCATACTAGTTAATTGCTCCTTGTGGGATATAACCTTGTTCTTTCCACTTTACAATTTGATCCTAGTGCACTCACTAGGCATTACCTTTTGGGCACAACATTAGTAATTGAAAGCAATGCTTGGTAAAAGAGGGTTGTTTGCTACTATTTGGGGTAGCTCCCTTTTCATACCCTCTATGGAAGCGGAATCTTAGGTTGGCCAGTCAAGAAAGATGCAACCAACTTCAATATCAGATATCACAAGCTTGTCCACCATTATTTATTGGGGCTAATTTCTGCGCAGCAAATTTCTAGGTAAATCAAGACTGTTTCATTTGGGAAATTGGCTATAAAAAGATTACTCGACTTCATCTTATTGCTCAAGTTTCTATCAATCATCACATTGGTCCCTTCTGCATGTCGAGTACATGATTATTTGGAACCCATGTCTAATTCCAAAAGTGAAGTATTTTAGGTTTCTCTTATTTCACGTGTGACTTCCTACAAAGGAATTTCTATACAATAGAAGGTTTCCAAGTGTCTTGGATCATGGATGTCCCTTTTGTGGTGAGCTTGAGACCTCAGACCATGCGCTATTGTTTTGCATAGGATGTAATGCTATTTGGAGAAAGCTCTTTACTCTTTTCGGTTTAGTGATTACCATGCACACTTTGACATATGAGTTTTTGCATTCTTAGAGATCCGATTTCACTCAAGGGCCAAAGTTTAAATTTTGCAACCTCACTTTGGTTCATTATTGCATGGTCTTTATGGAAGCGACAAAATATGTTCGTATTTGACAATAAAATCAACGCGGAGGATCACCTATTCTTGAGTATTTATTTTTGTTGTTTCAATTTTAAATGTAAGGGACAATGGCTTGGATTTTTGGCATCGGATATTTTTAATCTTCCGAACGTACCCATCTCTTATAATTAACACTTTACTTGCTTTGTTGCTCTCATCTTGAGATCGACATTTGAAACTTTTATTATTATTAATATAATTTTTGGCTGTTGGAGGGCACTAGTTATCTGTGTGTTAATCTAGTTGGGATGCTCGTGACTACTGCTTCTTCATTGGTCTTTTTTCTTTAAAAATAAATAATTGGAAGAGAAACAACTTACAATATTGTTTTTTATACTTTACTTTTAAGAGTGCTTTTGATAAGTGTATAATTACACTTATTATCATATAAATTTTATACAATAAACACTATAGTTTAAGTCATTTTTATACTTCATATAAAAGATTTTACGTGGTGTGTAGTTGTTTTTGATGCAAATGCAGATACTAGGTGAATCTTGATAGTAAAATGATAAAAAAAATGGAATTCTATGAACAAATAGTGAAAAAGGTGCAAAAAGATGCGTGGAACTTGAAGATTTGGCTTAGAATCGAAGCTGTCAAAGATAGGTGAAGTTACAAGGAGATTTCTGAAGAAAACTCAATTCACGGTCACGACAATACCTCACGGTTGTGACCTGTTCACTTCAGAAATAGAAATCTGCCAATCAAAGATTCACAGTCGTGACATGTACATCGCGGTCGCGACATGGATGGTTTTCTGGTATTATCTTCTTAACTACCAACTGCCAAATTAGTATGATCAACCGCCATCAACCACCATCAACTACCAACGAAAAGACACTTATCAGGAGTCAACCAATCATGAAAAGGTGCCTGTCCATTGTGGATTGAATCAAAGCCTCTCAACCAATCACATTGAAGAGATGCAATCTTTCACCAATGGATGTGACTCTTCGTTTGGATAGACGCAACCCTTCAAACTCTATAAATAGGGCTCCAAT
>CATIWQ010130769.1:0-11452 GCA_949673415.1 Euphorbia schlechtendalii | reverse complement strand
AACTTATAAGGCTCTTTCTAAAAATATGAATAAGCCTTCGAAATATCTTGATAAAACGGAGAAACTCATGAAGGATCTCTTAAAAACTCACGAAGAAAAGAAGTCAAAACTTAGATGGAAAGGTTGAGCTGAAGTGAAGTTCAAAGAAGAAGGAGGAACACTATTTATAGGGAGAAGGGGAGCTGAATGCTCCCATTTTTAACAATGTGGGATGGGGAATTCCCCATCCCACATGCTGGTCATTTGCGCAGAGTCCCAGGCTCCACGGGTTAACCTCTGGAATAGCCTGCTTGAGCGGGCTATGTGCTACCACCACAAGGCAAGACCGTTGTCTTGTAAGCCGGGCTTCTGGGCTATCCCACAAGCCTGAATTGTGGGCTGTTACTAGTGGGCCAACACTGCAGGCCATGCAAGCACTACCCTGCAATGCTTAAGGGCCTGTAGCCCACCAACATGCTAGTGGCCCACGAGCAATTTTGCTCACAAGGCTGCTGCATAGGCCCGACCTGTGAACATCCCATGTTCATGGGGCACACTTGCAATGAGAATAATTACCTTGCTCTACCCCTCGTGAAATTTTTCTAAAACTCCTCTTTAAATCCTTTACTTATTATTTGGTCCAACCAATTAATAATTCATCCAATGATTTTTACTTTCCTTATATTCTTGGTATAGACCCAATCTATAAGTTGTTTACTTAGTCCGGTAAAGGCCAAAAGCATGTGACCTCTCCACTAGAGGTTAACCTAAACTTGGCTTCCCATCCAGGAACCTTTAGGCTAAGTGTTCTAGATAGATATGGAACTCGATAACTCTAGACGATCAACTGGGCTTTCTAGTAAAGGCATATGATTCCCCGATACTCAGAACTTCACATACTTGGGACTTGATCTGGTTTTGCAATAGTAACTTATACAATACACTCCTTGCATTAGGTTAAGTACCATTCAATTTGTTGAGGTCGGATTAAGTGTTAGCTCATGTATTAGTCGTAGCTATCTTAGAATTAGACTTTTTCACGAAGAAAACCACTTGCTATAATGTATCAAGATTCACTAACAACCCATTCCATCAATCTTATACTCTGATAAGAGATTTATGAGTGCATCACTTCAATAAGACGCCTTAAGGTACAACTCCCATTATATCACTATATCAAGAGCAATGGATCCCATCTTAACTACTCGGCTTACCAACGAGTGATCATCACTATACCCATAATCACCCATATCATCCTGATCACAAGGGCATGAATATGTATGACTCAAAGTATAGCAACTCCCACACAAGTTAACTAGTATCTTATGTCTGAGGATACTTGTACTACTACTACTACTATAATAAGATATAGCACCAACACATGGATATAGTTATTTTCGAGTGTCTATCTTATAGCAGTCTCGTATGTATTACCCGGATACATTCATTTGTTAACTCAATGTACCACATTCAGCTCGTAAGATTGGCTAGTTGGATCCAATAGAAGGAGTAAGACTACACATGCTAGTTTGTCCACTTTATTGATGTCCAGTCTCAATGAAACTATGATTACGGATATTTCGACCATTCATAGTAACACGTGTGTGTAGTTCTCACACCACATAGCTCCCAATATATCCCCGCACTTCCACGCTATGAAATAGTCATGGACTTTATCTTATCAATGAACATATACACATATGTAATAGCATATATATATAATACCAGCAAGATACACAACAAATAATCATCCATAATTAACAAAGATGCCTTTATTATTGATAACGATAATCTGAAACTATTTGTACATTATAAATTAATAAATATATATTTGTTTAATTGCCTCTAGGCATACATCATGTCTAACATCCCAATGAATGTAAGGCTTAATTTAGAAGCATTATCCCGAGTGTTTTGGAAGTAATTTTTCTATTATGAGAAGCCTAGAGTCGGCATGCATGAACTGCACAACTAGGGGCTTGCTTCCTTGTTATCGCCACCACTTAGAGTTGGATGATTTCCAAAGCTATGCTGAAGTCTTTGAGAAGGTTAAAAGGATAAAGCGCATGATCTTGGCAAGGGGATACTAGGTTAGCATGATTAGGTTTGTCCTCCCTTTGAACTTTGTATTTGAGATTTTAATGTAATCTAACTCAGGGTATACTTTATGGCTCAATAGCTGATGGTTGAGATGATTCAACTTATGAAATGGTGAAATCTACTACAACCCTCACCTAAATTTTGGGAGAGGAGGTCGAGGTGATGGTTCTTATCGGGGTTGATATGCCTACTCCCATTGACACTAATAGCTTTGTTCTAAAGTCTTGCAAGAAGAAGAAGGCCGTGATAAGAGAAGAAGAGGTTGGTGTAGTGAGTCTTGACCTGATTAACTTAAACAATTATGAGTTGAAAGATGTTTCTATGTTGCACCTGATTCCTAGCTACCTATATTAGTTTACCATTGAAACGAGAGTGATAGAGGAAAGGGTTCTACACATAACTCAAAGTGGTGGGCTATATCAACAAGATGAACTCGAGTGTGTAAACTCTAGGTAGCAAGAGAGGGACACATTGCTCAACTCCGATGATCCTCTACCAACCTTACAGTTTGATGAAGTATTGTTAGAAGTTGATCCCTTGGTCAACCAGCTCAAAAACACCCAAGCCAAGTTTAGTATCTAATAATGGCTCACCCTATCAGATGCCCACTATGGAGGCCTCGTTCAAAATTGCTTGAAATGAATTCTTCGACTACTTCAATTTTTGAGATGTGTACCGCCATAGGCCAAGGTGTTCCTAAAGGAGAAGCTCGATGTGATAAGCTTTGTCAGGTTAAATTTACATGCAGACCTCTTCATTTGGGTTCAGATCTTCGACGTGACAATCGCTTGGGTCATGGTGGGTGATGGATCTACTATCAACCTCTACCCTCTAAAGGTTCTTCTTCATTTGGACCTCAATGAGTTGATGCTTGCAAAGTCCTCTACAATCATCCGAGCCTATAATGATACAAAACATGGGGGTAGTAGGAGTCTTTGAAACAGAAGTGATAATGGGGGAAGTGTATGCCTAAGTGACATTCCATGTTTTAAACATCGTGGTCACCTACTCTCTACTCTTGGGTAGGCTACAAATTCACTCTATCGATGATGTACTTTTCGCCCTCCACCAGAAGATCAAGCTATACCACCATGGAAAGATCATCACCATTGAGGCCAATGAGGAGCCTATGCTAGCTACTGTTGCATTTGAGGAGAAAGAGTCTAGTCTCCATGTAGCCACTATGAACAAGGGAAAGAAGAAAGTCCTAAATGGATACATCCATTTTTAAAAGAATATGGGAAAATTGATGAAGCACTTCAGCTATACTACTCCAGGGAAGGGGCTAGCAAAACCCACAAAGGCATTCTTGATGCCTCAGACCCTAAGCCTCTTATCCCCCATTTTGGGCTAGGCTTTTATCCATCCCTGCAACAACGTCTACAAATAGGAAAGGCTTATTTATAAAATATGGTGAGTGTTTTAGACTATGGGTAAGAGCAATATGAGTGAAAATCAAATCCTATAGAGGATGGAGGCCATATGTGGTCGGGGTTTGAAATTTTCAATGAGGTTTTCAGCTATGAAAACTGCTACATGCTAGGAAAAGAAAAGCCTAGTGAGAAAACCCTTATCTCTCCTCCTCTTGCTAATGACAATGAGAAAGGGAAAGCAATTTATGGAAGTTGATGAATTTGATGAAGCTTCTGAGAAAGAAATTGATTATTATCCTACCAATTCCATGGATGAGGATATCAAAGTTGTTGTTGATTCTCTCACCAAGTCTCATGATATTCTTATGAGTAAGGGATAGAAGGGGGTACAAACTAAAGAAGGCCCCATTACTATCACTATTCAAAAACTCACCAAAGCTATGGTCGAGAATGCGAAGAAGGGTAACAAGAAGCTCAATAAAATTTAAGAGATGCATTTGGCTCTTGATCTTGAGGCCATGATGATTGATTCCCCCATTGATCCAACTAAGGGGAACGATCCTCCAGTTACACCTTTTTCTACTTTTCTAATTGCCAACCCTTATAGCTAAGGCTCCTCCTCTACATCGCTATCTGTCAAATCTGCAATGGCTCATCTAAGCGCTCGTGCATCTATCGTAGCTCCTCTCAGGGGACCCCTCACTCATCCTCCAATTGCTACTACTATGGTGAGTATTGTTGTCAAAGGGAAGCCACCTAACACTACTACTCTCGGGTTTATAGCTCAACCAACCCAAATACCAGCTCTGCCAAAGATCTAGGCTTGTGCAAACTTAGGGGCTACTCAATAGGATGCTACCAAAGAAGGCCCCCCTCTTGTGGAGGATGAAAATGAAGATGGTGTAATTTTCAATATCTCTAGCATTTTTATGTAAACAACTTTACATTTAAGGCATTTTATAGAATGAAAAACCTTAACTTTTCTTACTTGTTTGATGTTCTACCTGATAGCATGATGCATTCATGTGAATCCGCTCATAATGTCTGCAGCATTCATGATATCTCATTACATGAAATTAATTTGGGTACAAATGAATTACCTAAAATGGTAACTATATCCAATGATTAAAACCCTAGTGAAAAAGAGAGAGATTGAAAATGTGCTTAGGCATCACGTGAGCACTTTTTATTGGTCATATGAAGACATGTCAAGTGTTGATAGAGAGATCGTGGAGCATTGAATTGAAACCAATCCCAAATTCAGGCTAATGAAGCAGAAATGGCATCGACTACATCCAGAATGGGCAAATAAAGTTAAGGTAAAAGTGGTAAAGCATCTAGAAGCCAAGATACTCGAGGTTGTCGAATATTCGATGTGGCTAGCGAAAATTGTCCTTGTAGTGAATAAGGATGGGAAGGTTAGAGTTAGTGTAGATTTCAAAGATCTTAAAGAATCATCACTAAAGGATGATTTCTTGTTGCATGATCGGTGTCGAGACCACAAAAAATAATAGGATTCGATCTACAAGGAAGGGTTTTAACTAAGTAATTATGAACTAGCATGACTACAGTGATTAGAATGATTTCTCGAAATTGTTGGCAATTGAAAACTAAAATAAAAAAGAGAATAAGGAATAAAATAAATATTAAAAGGACTGACTCAACCAATTAGGAAAAACCATGTATCATAATGATTACTTGACAAGTGATAAATTACACTAGGACTTAGGTTTAATTATATTAGAACTTCACGCCATAGAGCATTAGCAACTATTCCTCACTTCATATGGGGACTATGTTTCAGACCTCAAACACCTTCTTACTCACCGTGAATCTTAATGTCACGCCACATCGTTCGCCAGAAAATATCAATGGATATTAGAAAAGCCTATACCCTAGCCGATAGGTAGTAGAACTCCTAATAGGCATTAGATTGTTGTGTCTCTAGTCTCGGTGATGACACAAAGACTAGTGTCACTCACCCTTCCTTAGGCACAATTCAGGATGCAAAAGTTAGAGATAACAGTAAATCATAAAGACTTAACTTGTGGATGATCAGACCATAAAGAGATTAAGGATCTAATAAATATATGTACCAAGATCAACAAATAAGTCACCTTGCTCATTGTTGCGTTCATGTTTAAAGTCCTCACATTAATCAAATATGGTCTTGACCCTTACTTAGTCTAGTCATTAAGAAATAGCTAGACTTGACTGGATTTAAAGATAATAAAAAGAACAAAGAGACTGAATGTATAATTTGCGAGTAAGTAAAAGAACTTGTAAAAACCAATTGCAAATAAAAAAAGAATCTAATTAAATTGAAAGCAAATTAAATCTAAAAGCATTTTGAAAATAGAAAATTAATCTAGCTCTAAACTAATTTACATTTCAATTATAACTAGACTAAACTATGAAAACATGGACTAAATTCAAACTCTTCCTTCTCATGGGATTCGACCTATATTTATAACCATATGGCTAAATCCATCGCTCCTTAGTCTTTGCTTTGGATTGCACTTGTTCTTCTTTTGGCCTTATCCTTTAGTCTTCTACTTGGAAATAAAATGATAGAGCTTTATCTTCTCTTCATGATAGAGTTTGTGAAGGAGAACAAGTCTTCTTTAAACCAAAACTCCTTGAAGATATACTTTGATCAAACTGGTGATTATCCATTGAATTCCTGTGCTCTTATCTTCCAACTAGATATGTTTATGATATTATGGAAGATTCTCAAATTTATGAAAGTCATCGGGACTGGCTGTTACTCTTGGTAGAAGTATTGGGATATTGATGGAATGTTGTTTTTGGCTGTTGTAACTAACTTTCATCCAAATCACCTAAAAACCCTGAAATGATAGAAAAAAGTAGTGACAAAGTCCATAAAGACTAAAGCATACTTATAAAGATATGAAATTAAGTATAAAACATGTTGGATTTACAACCTATCAAATCTCCTTGCACTTATTCCATGCTTGTCCTCAAGTGTGAAGACAAAGATCAGAAAGAAAAGAGAATAAAAACTGCACAAAGACCATTAAGATTTTCACCAAGAGACTGAGATCTTTCACTGAGATTATGACAGTGTTCCTTATTAAGCACAGAGAGTCCAATAAAAGAGTTATCCTCAAGAAAGTATAAAGACCTTGCTCGAAAACCGAAGAATTACTTAGTTGAATTTATTAGAGAGATCAAGTTTCCAAAGGAAAGCTTCACAATTACCTTCTTAATTGGTCTCTTTTTTTGATGGGGTATCTAGACACATAGCCAAAAATAAACAAAAGATTAATTTTTTTTCTAACTTTTTTCAATTTTTTCGAATTTATTTCTTTTCTATTTTTTTTAATTTTGAATTATTTTCTTTGTGGGAAAAATAATTATTTCAAGGAAATAGTCATTGTCTAGTTACTAGCCAAACAATGCTCTTTCTTCTTAGGTCCTATGGAAGAGACTTCACCTTGTTATGAGTCAAGTCAAGCTCTTCTTTCTAAAAGTGCACCTATGAAAGAGTCATCACGTGGTTGCTAACTGAACAATGTTATTCCTTCTAACACTCAAACAAAATAGAAAATAAAGCAAGTAATTAAACCACCAAGTTTATTAAAAAATAAGTAAAAGTCTCGGTGAAGGTCCAAAGGTACAGAGACCTTCCTGAAATAAACCAAGTCTAAATGCAAAAGGTAAAAATAAATTTTGTAAGGCATTCATTGGGACTTAATCTTACAATGTGACCTTCGGAAATTAGTCACTATAACAAACTTTGCTTAAAAGCAGCTCTTGATGCCAAGTATGGTTAGTTAAGTTAGTCATTGTTACTTGTTTAATTAGTCATTTTGAAGGTATCTCTCTCCTTTAGGTTTCCTCATTTCTCTAACAGGTTAGAGTATAAAACAAGTCATTTTGGAAATCAAAGCGAGAATAATGAAATTGGAAGATTTTTCTTTCATTTAATCTTTATATACAAGCAGAAAATAAAATTTTTACATTAAGATTGCAAAATGACAGAATTAAACGCAAAAAGACTAAGTCCTAAAAATGAAAAACATAAAAAGATAAAAAAGAAAAGAAGCAAAAAAAAAGATATCTTCCCCTCCCAAAACTTAAATTTTGTATTGCCCCTAATGCAATTATTCGAAAACAGGAGAAGAAAAATAAAAAGAAAGAAAAGAAAAATAAAAAGAAAACGGGCAAAAGAAACTTTTACTATCCCTGTAGAGAGGAGGAATTGATAGAAACCTACTATAGAACCCAAGTTAATAGTACCTCACCATGCTTTAATGTTTTGGAAATAGCAAATTGTCTAGGTTAGTGAAATTAATTGAGTACTAAGTATACTCTTAATTAATGATGTTGATTAGAGTTTGTTTCAGGGAAAACAACTTAGTTTTGCTGAGTAAGTAATTAAGTTACGCTTAGAGTAGGAAAAGCTAAATCTGTGCTATGTACTACGTAGTTTAGTAGCATATCAACTCAGCTGTGCTGAGTTAGCTTTCTATTTAAAGCTATTTTCTATGACACTGAATGAAACACATGCTACCAACATATTCTGTGAGAAATGAAATATTCCTTATATATTTTTCAAGAATATCAGCGTTGAAATTAAGGAAAATTTCCAATGGTCCTCACAAGATGAAAGGTGTTAGTACGGAATGTCGGGATTCCCTCACTAAAGTTCATGACAACAGGAATCATCTAACATGTATTGTTTTCCAGTGTCTCCACGTGCCTCTACCAATGTCAGCAATTTAATCAATCTGAACATTCCACGTTGCATTAACACGCATCTCTCTCAACTGAATTTCTTGAAGACAAAATGAGATTTTGTCAACGAAATTTTATCACACCTCAATTTTCAAATTTCTATCTCTAAACATCCTGGAATCTATCTCTAATGAGAAGATTCGAAAGATATGAAGAGAAGAGAAATTAAAGATCAATGACCTCGAAAAGTTTGCAATGGCTACATCACAGAGCTTCAACTATAAATAGAAGACTGAAGCAGACATTCAAACTTGGTGAATCACCTAGAATTTCTTATTGAGCTGAAACTCTGCGAAATTACTCCCAGCATTCAAGAAATTCCATACTCAAGTAATCAACAAACATCAATTCCAAATCTGTTTGTAATAAAGAGAAATTTACTTAGATTTAACATTTTAAGGATTTAACTTTTCTATAAGTTGAATTCAGTTCGCAATCTTTTCATTTAAATATGAGTGTCAGTTTGGGAAGGGTACCCAAACTAATTCGAGTGGTAGTTAGAAAGGAAGGTACTTTCTGTAAAATTGTATCTACCCACTGTAAACGCTTCTCCGCCTAAGTAAGAAATGAGCACTAGTGGATTAAAGCTCAAAAAAGGTATCTGGGGAATGGAGGTAGGCTCGGGGCTGAACCAGGATAAATTGTGCCAGCGAAGCTAAGTAGTTTATTTAGTTTTTATATCTTAACTCAGCACACATATAAAAAATTAACTTGGTGAAACAGAATTTCATAAACCATTAAAAGTAACCAAGATTCGCATTCACCCTCTGCGGTTGTTTACAAATCATCTGTTGGACCAACAAGTATGTGAGCGGGCGACACGGAGCGGTGGGCCGAGAGCGTGGAAGATGAGACGCGCGGTCCATCGGGGTGTTTGAAAAAGAAAAGCACTAGGTCTGGGACCCGAGAAAAAGGTTGAAAAGAGAGAGCGAAAATAATATTTTAGATTTGGTCAAATCCAAATCCACCGTCTCTTAGTGTGGAGTCATCACCTAGATTAGCTCTTTTCAAGAATTAGAGTCCTGTAAGGCTTAACGTCTGGGGGACGGCCCACCAAGACAAAGAGATTCGGGTCCAAGATAAGTTACTTATTTCTTATGTGATTACATTATATTACATCTACAGAAAACCATATTTTCTTAGTTATGCATATTCGCACTTAGGTCTTTTTTAGGCTTTATATGCATGATTCACATATTGTAAAATAATAAACCATCCACAAAGCGGAATAATAAACAATCCACAAAGCAGTAAGTAAATGCGAAAAATAAATGCGAAAAATAAAAATTAAAGGCCTTTCAAAAATCGGTGGATGCAATTGCTCGCTACCCTATTAATTACATTTCCTCAAAAATATGTGCAATACCCGAAGGAAAAATAAAATTCTAAACATACATCTAGCCTGCATCCATAAATTTTAGCACAAGGGATATTGCATATGTTCGATTTGATTTAAAGTTGTTATTTTAAATAAAAATAGTTCATTTTTATTTACACGTATGTTGATCAATTTTATTAGTGAAAATGATCACATAGCATAGTGGTGAGGACTGTTATCCGGGAATTTTTTTATTCCCTTCGTGGGGGTATTCTAAAAAATAAAGAAAAGAAATAAAGATGAAGAAGAGAATTACCACATTATTTACATAAAAAGAAATAAAAATATTATTAGGTCCACAAATAAAGATCAGAAAGAGATGAAGCAGAAGATGAGCATGGAATTCGCAGTTCGAGGAACTCAGAGGCTTACCCTTGCGGTATGAATCCACTTCGACGTATCCATTCTATCCCCTGGAGCGTTCCTCCTTCGTTTTGATTTAATTATTATTTATTGTGGAAAAATAAGTGGTTATTTATCCAAAAAGATAATCAGACTCGAGTTCTAAATTTGTTTTAGACCCGAAAATATCTGAGGATATTTGAAGAAAAAAATGAAGAAATTTGATTTTAAGATGAAGAAATTTGTGATCCAAAAGTGTTTTGGATCCAAGAAAATGTTAGAAGAAAAGAAGAAAATCTTAGAAGAAAAGAAGAAATTATTGTTTGTATATTTTATTTGAAAGAGAAAATTTTTCTCTGAAATTTCGAAACCCCTTGCAATTGAAAATTCCCCCTATTTATAGGGGGAATTTTTTTTTTCGATTTTTTGGTCACACACTCGCCGGCGAGGGTCTTGCCCTCGCCAACGAGGGTGGCAGCCTCACCAACGAGGTATGCACCCTCGCTGGCGATGGTGGCACCATCGCCGGTGAGGGTGGCAACCTCCCTAGCGAGGTATGTATCCTCGTCGGTGAGGGTCCACTCTCGCGTACCCTCGCCGGTGAGGGTGGCCCATGAAAATATGATTTTCATGGGCTATTCCCTCTAACTTATTATTTTTTTTTATTTTTTTTATTTTTGAAATAATAAAAAAATATTAAATGATTTAATTAAATTATTTTGGAACCTGAAATATTTATTTATGTTCCTTAAAAATATTTGAAGCCTTTAAATGTTAATTTAGGATCCCAAACATAACTTTTAACGAGGAAAACTCCCATTTGAAGATCATCGGACGGTCGAAAATCATGTGATTTGAGGATAAATAACCCGAAAAGCCATCATCATTGAACGTGCAAGCTGGTACAAAATCTCGTGCTCACAGCTGCCCCTCGTGTGATAATTTCTGGTTGTATAACAAGTATTATCACACGAAAAGAGCATAGGGATAGAGGGAATACCTGACCTGTGTGGTTAGTGACTTCTTGTTCCCAATTGATGATAATATAGGCCTTCCTTTCTGGCGTAGCATCTTCATAGGGTTGTCCATTTCTTTCTTCAGAATCCCTTATGTACTTGATGCCCCTTGTGGGCGGGTTGACCATTTCTTTCTGTGGCGTCCCTATTGTAGTCGGTAACCGTTTCATTCTTCGGTTGATAAATGAGGCTGTTTCTTTCTTCAACCGTCGAGATAACCATTTTCTTCTTCAGTTGTATTTTGTATTTCCTTAATAAGATGTTGACTTATTTCCTATGAAAAATCAGAGAAAAGATAATGTTAATATATTTGATGATGAATGTTTTAATTATTTGATTGAGTTTATGCACAGCAAAAATGTTGCCCCTTCAATCAAAAATTAAAACATGATAAGTAAATAAGTTTAATAGAAATTCGGGGATGTCCCGAGAGCCGCTCCATTGTTTAAGAGGCTTTTGAGGTGTTGCAATGTTGACTTTAGGCTTGAGTGGGCCGTCATCTT
>CATIWQ010130757.1:0-25279 GCA_949673415.1 Euphorbia schlechtendalii | reverse complement strand
ATTGCTCTTCGGAAATCTTTCGAGTTTCGAATAGAATCTTTATATTTATATATATATATATATATATATATATATATATATATATATATATATATATATATATATATATATGCGCGCGCGTGTGTGATTTTATATATTTCATGTAAAAAATGTGTTAACGAGTGAGTATTTAAGCAATGAATTTTTGTGAAACCCTTGTTAAGGAGTTGACCTGTTTATGGACTGGGGTAATCACCTACCCCGGTCCGAGCCCTATGGTCCGAGCTTGGACATCAATTTTTAAAGAAAATTCGACATGAGCCTGCATTTGTTAAAGTGCAAGGTTTTATGGATTGAGCTTGATTTTTATGTAAATATCCAAGTCTCATCCGATAAATAATTATTTTATATTTATATATTATATTGGGTTTTTATATTTTAACTTTTGAACTGAAATACGATAATTTGTAATTTATTTTAAATAAGTCAATGAGAGAATGATATTATATGTATGATTTACTCGTAATTGTATAACAAAAATTCTTTTATATACATATATTTAATTCATGAATTCTTTTAAAAAAGTTAGTATGGATCATGGAGAGGCTCGGAGATGACCTCGCAAATCCGGTTCAAGTCCAACTCGAACCCGAAATTTTAAAATATGACGTGAACTTGAATTGATACTTTTAACGAAAACTTCAGCCCGAACCCGTCTACAGTATTTTGGTTGCTACTCTTGACTAGACAAAACCCCCAAATTCTTGCTAAACCCCAGCAAACTGCGAAACCAAGACGCCTTAAAACTTAAACCAGCAGAGCTGCAACTTAAATCTCCATTTCTCAATCATCAATCAAGCTAACAACCTCTACTATACCAGTAACCTTCTATCTCCATTTCTCCCCACCTAATATGACCCAATTGCATCTACTTCGAACACCTGCTATTCTCAAATGGGTTTCTTCCAATTCTTTCTATTTCTTCAAATTCATACTCTCCCCTTCCGGCCCGATTTCCGTCATTTCCACTAACCCTAGATTCTATAAGACCAGAAGACTTGTTCAGGAAGGAATGGGTCGCGACATCGCTCGCCAAATGTCTACTGCCTCCATTAAACAGGCTCAAGCTGCGCTTTTGGATTATTTGCATTGTACTAGGAGCTTACAGTTTGCTGATGCTGAGCATATCAGTAAACACTCCCCTAATTTTCTGGGTAAGCTACTGAACAAGGTTAGTCCTACTGATTCTGATATTGGAGAGTCAATTACTCGTTTGTTGCGTTTTCACCCAATTAATGAATTTGAGCCTTTCTTTGAGAGCTCTGGTTTAGGACCTTATCAATATAAGCCTCTTCTTCAGCGTGATTTGATGTTTTTAACTGACGATGATTTACTGCTAGAGAACTATCATGTTTTATGCAATTATGGGGTTCCCAGAAACAAAATTGGGAAGATTTACCGAGAAGCAGAACAAGTTTTTCATTACAAACACGATGCCTTGAAATTGAAACTTAAGGCCTATGAAGATCTAGGGTTTGAGCAGTCTTTTATGGCTAAAATGATTGTTTACAGTCCCAATCTCCTTATTGGGGATGTCAATAAAGACTTCATTACTTCAATGGAGACATTGAGGAAAGGGAGAAATGAATGCGGTTGGATCGAGTATCATTCGCCTGAAAACGGTTCTTACAATTGGAGGCATTTGCATTCACTTCTCTACTTATTTAGGAACACGAGTTATAGTGAGGAAGATTTGGGTGTGCTGTTAAACAAGCATCCATGGATCATTTTCGAGAGTTCGGGGGAGAGGACATTATCGCTGATTGGATTTCTACTGAAATTCGGATTATCGATGAACGAGATATGTCACATGTTTCTCCAATTCCCTCAATTGCCAGTTGGGGAATTTCTCTTGAATTTGAGGAGATGTTTTAGTTTCCTCAATGAGATTAACATGGAATCATCAGACATACAGAAAATCATCTGCTCCCATTCGCTTTTGCTGGGTTCGTTTTCGTTGAAGAAAACAAACACATTGCTTTCTACTTTGAATGCCGGAAAGAGGAGAATTCGCAATGTTATACTGCAAAACCCGAAAGAAATGAAGAATTGGGTGATAGGATCGAAGTTGGGACATTTACCGAACTTAGAAGGGAAGGGAAGATCACGAATGCTAAAGATTAAATTTTTAACGGAACTGGGATTCAAAGAGAACTCGAAAGAAATGGAGAAGGCACTTAAGGTTTTCCGAGGTAAAGGATCGGAGCTCCAAGAAAGATTTGACTGTATAATGCAATTTGGTTTGGATAGAAAGGATGTTATGGAACTGGTTAAAATATCCCCTCAAATCCTTAACCAGAAAAAGGAGGTTCTGAAAAAAAAGATTGATTTTTATGTAAATGATTTGGGATGTCCAGTATCATATTTAGTCACATTTCCATCATACCTTTCCTATACAATCCCAAGAGTGAAGCTTAGAGTATCAATGTATGATTGGCTCACAGAGCAAGGAGCTATTAGTGATGTACTTTCTTTGAGCACTGTAATTGCTTGCACTGAACATTATTTTGTCAAGAAGTATGTAAAACTTCATCCTAAAGGCCTTGAAGTGTGGCAGGACCTCAAGGAAAAAATTTATTCTGAATTGTAGCTTTCCATTGCTTGATTAATACTTTTATCTGCTTGTTCCATGGCGAATTTGTGCAATTAATGAGCTTAAATGTATCTGGTAATGCAATCATGCCATCATATATTTGCAAAAGTAAAGTAGTTATAAAAGGTAACTATTGCTGCTTCTTTTGGCAGAGTTTTGTAAGTAATCAATCTCCTTCCTAAGAAAATTAAAAGGGTCTAATGTTTATTTGACATTTTGCAGAAATGGGTTTTGTTGTCTTCTGTGGGTTGCATTTCATTTCATGTAGATTGCACAATTTAAGCCCCTTATGGTATTTAGTTAGCTAACTGTATAGAATAATTTGATGGCACCCTTTTAAGAGTATTGTAATGGTTATTAACAACAGCAGAGGAAGCTAATGTTCTTTCTCCCTGTAAATTACAATCTCCGTGAATCATGTTAAAGTGAAATTTCAATGTAAGCCAATAAGTCCCACTTCCATCACTAAATCATTAAAACATGGATACCGCTAGATCCTAAACTGCGAGCAACACCTTTAAGACATATCCACATCCAGCCTAATCCTCGATCGTCAATTTGCGGGTGTCTCGAATGACAGGATGACTGTTCCCAAGTTTTAAGGTTGTTCCATACACATTCCAGGGTTCGATCCCTAGTGGATGCTTAAGGATGGAATAAGCCCTATCACTCGATCACACTCTTAGGGTTCGACCTAGTATCTTTCTATTATAAAATGGTCAAATACATACTTAGCATCCCAATTTTGACAGCTTTTACCACTTACCACTATCAACTTTGAGAAGTCTCTAAAATTGGCAATCACTAGCCCCCTCGGTGCCACAAGTCACATTAGGATTGATGACTTTTCAAAGATGTCAAATTTTTATTTTTCTTTCTCCAATCAGAATGTAACCCGTGACATCAAGGGGGGCTGGTGAGTGCATTTTTGCCATTTTGAAAGATTTTTCGAAGTTGAGGATGATAAGTGGTATGAGTTGTCAAATTCAGGGTTTTAAGTAAGTATTAAGCCTTGTAAGATCACACGGGTACACATCCCAAGGTAACCCATCACCCCTAATCATTATTCGGTTATTCTCTCCATCATCGGAATCTCCTTTGAGCATATGAGAAGCTATGCCAGCAAATCGGTCTAACGCTTCTGAAACCTTTCTTTCTCTTGCAAGAATTTTTGCTTAGGTCCCGTGATAACAAGAACAACTCTACATCTTAAACACAAGTTTTCTTAAAAAAAATGATTGTAGTTATGAAAAGAGCTGAGTTCCGTTGAGGCAACGAAAACCTTGAATAGCATAACTAGTCGGGAACCCGCTCAATGGATTGAAATCACTAGCATATATCTTCAACAAATTTTTAATTATAATTTGAATTAACAATGGAAGTTCAATTTCAACAATATGAAAGTACTTTTTCAAAAAAAAACAATATGAAAGTACAAAAATATTTAATCAAACAGACTGGTCAATGCATAATTGACCTGTAAACTATGATGTACTGGTAATGTTATTAAGGAGTTTAAATTACACATTTATCGAAATGGTACACACTTGTCAAATTTCTATGTATTTACTTGGTTTTTCTTTTACATCAACATTTTGATACTACTGATTACATGTATGGAAGCACAACACAAATTTGTTCTTGATAATATTGTAGCGACGAAGACGTCAGTTGTGACACAATTCTTTTGGGGACAAAAATAAAATCGATGAAAGGGACGGTAAAAGTGTGCTAAATTTGGTTGATGATGATCTAACTTATCTTGGATGGAAACTGTGAATTGTTATTGGAAACCTCGTCAATATGTTCAACACTACCAAAAGCCTCATCCAATTCTTGATCTTTGAAAAAACTAGCATTTGTCTTTTGTTGATGATCAAACATTCTCTTTAGTTGTCTGCCCTGTTCTTCGATTCGAAGTTGCAGATTTTTCTGAATCTATATCCACTCAAAAAGAAGAAAAAAAAAAGAGTTTAAAAAACGACGCCGTATTCCCATAGTTATTGATGTATTGAATATGTACCTCCAACTGTTCGTGAAGACGCCTTTGCACGTCTAATTGTAGTTGTAGAGCCTCTGTAATCTGCAGTCCACTACTACACATCATCAACAAACACAACTAATTAGCAATCAAAACCACTTAATCTGAATTAACTACCAAAATTAATGTGGAGATTACGTTCTTGCATCCATATGTGATAAATCATTTATGCTACTTCTTTTCTCACATCTTCCTGCAAAGTCAAAAATCATGTTTTTTTCCATTACATTATTTCAAATTTTCATTTAAACGATTTCCTGTCGTAATATAAACTAATTTTACCTTCGGACGGGTCTGGCATGTACTTGGCAATTCGGTATTTCTGCAATTAAATCAATAAAATCAATTCAATGCTTTTATTTTACCCAAATAAAAAATTGATCTTTTAAAGAAAAAAAAACCTGCAAGTGGCTTTTGACATGGAAGATAGTCAATCCTTCCGAATCCATCAGCTTCAGTATCGCCTTTGGCGTTGCTTCTGCAATTGAAATTATTTATGAACTGTTATAACAAAATACTTGTTCTATTACTTCAAAAAAAACTAAAACTACTTACTCTCAGCACCTCCGAGGCGATTCACACAATCCACGAATCTCTCGTGTAAATCCTGAGTCCATCTGATTCGGGTTTTGCTAGCAACAGGATTTGGAGAAGACGAAGATCTCGGAGATTGAATCTCTTTAGTAGATGAAAAACCAATCTGCGGAAATTGAGAAATACATGGATATCCCCCAACCTGTTGCGGAATTCTAAACGATCCGCCTAAGTTATTTCCTGCAGGAGAATTATTGTAATAATTATCATCCGGAAAACGGGTTTTCACAATTGCCTGAAACCTGTTTCTGAAATCAAGACTATTGTCCGGTTTATTTCCGGAATCGAAACCGAAACTTTCCCCGGAAGAAACAAGCGAATCAATTGTATAGGTCGATTTCGAGTAGGGATAATCGAACTGCTGAAAACCCATGTATCTTTCTGTTGCATAAAAAGCTGAAGCGGGAGATTCGAACCGACTCATAATGCTGCTTGAAGTCTTTTCAGGCCTCGGGTTTCCGAGTTCCATTTCCTGCCAATTCTGACTCTGATTGGCGAAAGATTGCGAAACGCCGTATTCGATGAGACCGTTGAAATCAACCCGTGGTATGTTCATTTTTCAGCAACAATGAAAAATGCTTGTGTTGCTGAGGTTGGAAAAGTGTATCAGATTACATTCTACAGAGAATTGCTTAAAAGAGTCGAAGCCACGCGTAGAATACACGAAAAAAAACTCGAAAATGAAAGATGCAGATTATTTGGATAATGAATAATAAAATTCTCTCCAGTTATTCCAATGAAACTTCATTGACAAGATGTGAATATGAATTTTATGTTCATGTATGGGTTTATATATTTGGATTGTGTGTATATATACTATTTATATTATCTTTTGTTATTCGTAATTTGGATAGGAATGAACAATCGTCTGTTGATATAACCAAAGAAGAAAAAAGACAAGAAAAATATTAAAAATATAAAACATTGTCCTGAACTGAACAAAAATAGAATAATGTGTTTCCACCTAGATGATTCTTGAAAATTACAACTGATGAAAAAATGAAGTGTTAATGTGCTTTATCATGAAAATTTTATTGTAAGAATAATAAATGTAAATGTGGAGGCATTTGTATGGATCGATTAACATATTAATGTATATATTGTAATAATAATTAGGATACTGGAATAAATTCACAGGAAAAGATCTTCAATTATTCTACGTATAATATGGGTACT
Organism: Euphorbia schlechtendalii; assembly: GCA_949673415.1. Lineage (NCBI taxonomy): Eukaryota > Viridiplantae > Streptophyta > Magnoliopsida > Malpighiales > Euphorbiaceae > Euphorbia > Euphorbia schlechtendalii. The sequence continues at coordinate 18,836 of CATIWQ010130757.1, read as the reverse complement.
AATGCAACCACAGTGGTCTTCAAGGAAAATTGAGTTATTTGATATGAAAAAAATTCTTTCACACACTTTTTACTATATGCATAACCGAGGATTCACTCTATAACTTATTGAACAACTTTCTTTTCATTTTTTGTGCAACTGTAGTTTTAAGTGTATTATTATTATTATTATCAAATAATAATATTAACAATGACAGAATACCAAAGTAAATGGTTAAACCAAATAGACCCTAACTCATTAATTAAAAAATGATTCTTTGCTTGTTGGGGGCAATAATTTTATCCCATAAAAATCCATCTTTGGGTGTGGAATATGGAAAATAGAAGAAAAGTTGGTGTACAAGTAACGCTATTAGTACATATAATATGAAAGTGCAGTTGAATTTAAAACGGTAAAGAATCTGATTTCTGAAGAGTTTTCAGAGAATAAAATTTGATAATTGCATCCACCATTTGTATTCTTCTCGGCATGGAGATTTTCTGACACATTATTAAACACACAAAAAATAAATTTGATTCTTATATAATTTAATTGGTTTTGGCCTCTGAGTCACTAGTGTTTAGAGTTCGTGTGTGTATGCATATTTTTAAAAATTTATAACCTTAAACATCACTTCATGTTTGAACTTTGCGGATGTCTAAGAAGTAAATGAGCTGATAAAGTCGGTCCCCTAATTAGGCCTCCTACCCGAGTCCATATTAGACGGTCAGTCTAGCAATACTAGTTGCGAAAGCAAAAATAAAAAAGAAATTATGTCCATTGAATTGCTAACTTTTGTCAATTTGGGAAAACGGGTAACTCAAGTATGTAACAGAAAATCAATGTAGAATCTTCCTGGACTATTGTTAATGTTACGGATCTTACCAAAAAAATTTTGTTAATGTTAGGAATGTGCAATACTATTTTAGTATTTACATCTCTAGGAAGTAGAAACTAAAAGAAATGACAGGAAATAAATGATAGAGACTGAAATGTTGCAGTTTAAAACAATGAAATTATTTACTCTTAGGAGTATTTTAGTTTGATATGGTGTTGGCCAAATTATTTTATTGATCTTGCTATTGTTTTGAGTTAATTTTATTAAGGCAAAAACAAAATTTCAATGATTTTGTTAATGCAAATAAAGTTTTAACGTGAGGATCAAACAAATTCACTCTTATGAAAAATATCAAATTATTGCATAGAATAAAGTTAAAATTGATATACTCAAGAATCTCATTAGTAAATAAAATATACCAATGAATGCTACTTTATATATTCCAAAACTATAAGTTAAAAGAAAAAGCTGTATGAGAGTAGCTTATTATAAGGACAAAGTTCTCTTTAAGTTAAGCAGATAAGAATTGCAGAGACACTATAATTAATATCTGTTATTGTTCAACACTGTAAAATAATAGTAATATTTCATTGATAAAAAAATAATAGCAATATTTCTGTCATTGATCAAAATCCAGCTCAAATATTTTGTTGCTTCTATAATCTGTACTATTTGAGATCTTTATAAGATTGAATTTATTTTAAATTCTTTATGATGTAAAATGATAATATAAATTATAGAAAAACTTGTAATTTTTTTTAACAGAATCAACTTGAAATTAAACAAAATTATATTTAATTGTAATTTTTATTAAGCTGAATCGAAATTAAAGAGAAAGGTAACAAACCAAACAGTTCAAATTTTTTCTAAATTTTAATCAAAAAATATTTATGGAGCCATACTTTTATATACGTTTTATTGATACAAAATAGATTTTCATATCAATTAATTAATGCCGAGAATTAAAATTTCAGTAAATTATTTTACACTGAAAGCACATGTTAAGAAAAATTAATACTATATTTTTAGAAGCACTAAATTTATTCATTGTAGGATTTGAAACCACAACCTCACATTTCTTGAATTTTTCTGGGAGAATGACCACTAATATAGTGGTTTCACTTCATCCGTATCACTTGGAATTTGAAAGGAACAATCTTTCTTTTTTTTTTTGAAGAATTAGGAAACATTTTAAGTTTTGAGGTTCCTGGGACTCGAACCCAGGACTCCCAACTTCTTTCTCCACTTTGGGAGGAAGCTGTGATCACTAGAGCTAGTGGTTGGAAGGAATAATCTAATAAGTAATAACATGTTCTATTTTAATATAAAATTATCTTGTCATCTAAAGTGCCCTATTGAGTAGAGTTATTGATTATATTCTTACCACTTGTGTTGCACAAAAACTAATCCGCTCGTGATGGTGTCAATCAGGTCAAATTGATTAAATAAAGTAGATAATAAATTTAAGGGTTTATTTGTAAGTAATAGGACTTAAATGAAACTATCCATAAATATCAAACGAGATATTTTATCATTTTTCATGCATAAATACGTTCATTTAAAACACATTAGAAGTTGGTGAAATTGTGTCGTCTAGGATTGATTTTCTATCACCGAGAAATCTCATTATCGACCTCCTAACGTTACTGAAATCGTGAAATTATGTCTATTCGTTAGCATACTATGAGATAGGCTCAATTGACATATAAAGGGATATTAATTTTAGTACACAAGTCAATCTCGAATGACACAATTTAATTTGTTTTTTTCATCAACTTGATATTAAAGTAATGACCTATCATTGTTTATTACCAACATTTATAATAAATTTGGATTTGCGAAGAGATCGCGTATTAAACCGTGACATTTTAATCTATTATTTCTATGAGAAAATTTTCATCTTCAAGAGCACATATGGAAAGTTACGAGAAGAATCATAGGAGTAATAAGTTTTGGGTCTAGAAAATTAGTCAAAAAGTGCAAAAAGCTTTTAATGTCTTGTCGATACCTGTATGTATAATGAGATAGTATATTACTCATGTAGCATAAAATTTAGAGATATACCACCTAAAAATAAATTATATATAGAGAGAAAAATGTTAAATTCAGGAAATTAAAAGATATGCATTGTGCAAGTTGAGAGTTAAGAACCTTGTTCCATGTCTTCATCACATCACATTGAAATATTTATATTGCTGAGGTATCAAAAGTTGAAGCACTTTCCACACACATATATATATATATAATTGAAAAAAAAGTGTATAAATTGAATATTAAGCATGGACCATATGTATGGTAGAACAAATATTCTGATTGGCTTCATCCAAATGGATGACCTATATTTAGTAAGCCATGTCATACAATTATAATTTAATTATTCTATGTTCTTACTACAATGATCCTGATTTGCTTTCACCCTTATAATTTTGACATATTATGAGTAGGGTCCAGAATCTTAAAACACGACACGCATATCATAATCTCACAGGTGAGAGCAAATTTCAACTCAATGATTTAGGACCATTGTAAGAATTTCCATTCTAATCAGAATTAAATTAAATGTTTCATTCTACGTTATTCATTCAAAATATGATATGTTATTATTTTATTTTTATGCATTATTTTTTCATTTTATCTTTTTTGAAGTTGGCAAATTGGGAAGAAACTCATGAAGCATAAAAAGTGATAACGGAATAGGAACATCATGTTTAAATCCGTTTTGATTTCATAGAGAATAATGCATGCAATTTCTAAAGGTGTATAATATATATGGGCTTCATTGCCTCAACTGTTTTTTTTTTTTTTTTTTTTTTTGCAATGAAAGCTGGTGAATGAGTTTTTCATGGTGCAAGCATTAAAATAAAGTTGACATCCTCACAAAGCCTAAATAAAAAAAACCAAAACCTACGTATTATTCAATGGAAATAATTTTGAAAAAGTAAAGTCATTACAAGAATGCAAAAAGGAAATAAAGTGATTAAGTGAATTGAAATGTATCTCAGTCATTATAAGACCACATCCAATAGATTGTGGATCCTATGATTATGTATCATGAAATATAAAAATTTATATCGATGAGGTGGTAAGATAGGTTAAGCATTTTGAAAAATAACTATAGTATATTGTCTATTTAATTTTTAAATTGTATTTTTTAAGTATAATAATAACAAAAAAAAATAATAATTTACTAAATAATCTTTCATCATTAAAATATTATTAAACTAATGATTTATTCTTCTGTTTGATTATTTATATGTGGAGGACCAAGAAGATTAGTTGTTTTGAATAATATGAATTTTTTTGAAGAGGTTGGGTATTGAATCCATGATCTCCCATCTCCAATTTGAAAGGTGTACTAATTGAATATATGACACATCTATTGATTTTTTTTACTAAAAGATTATCAAATAAACGAGAGATAAGTTTAAAATTATCAAATAAACGAGATTTCAGTTTTAAGAAACTGTTTTACCAAGCATATAAAACAACTATCTTCTATCCTTATCATCTCAAAGTATACATAGGTTCTACATATAAACTTATAAACGATCCAATTTAACTAGCATTAAAGAAAAATAAAAATTATGTTTCAATTATGTTCTCACTGTTACAGATACGTATGTATCTCTGCAAAAGTGAAAGGTTAAACATGTCGCGTTCAGCTACAAAAAATAAAAATTATGTTTCAATTATGATCTTACTGTTACAGAATACGTATGTATTTCTGCAAAAGCCAAAGGTAAAAAATGTCTGGTTCAGCTACAAATACTTTACATGTGATTGGATAGCATCCTTTTATGATTGGGTATGCATTAAGCCCGCCAATGGAAATGAACAGACAAGCCTTATTAAAATAAAGGAAAGAACAAATGAAATGCTGCAGATTAACATTATAAGTTATAATGTGTGATAACAAAATTTAATGTTGGATATTTCATCACATACAATAGCTAATGCGGACAATAAATAAATTGTGCCAAATAAACAAAATGACAACATGCCGTCGAATCCTTTAATTTTCTTCATTAATTTCTATAAAATTCTTTAAAAACGATTTCAAAAGATTAATTATTCTTAATTTACTATTATTAGGCAGCAAAAGTACAATAAATAAGAATATATTCAATTTAAAGAAGACAACTAATCGTCACAATAATGGCAACACATACAAATACGAAGTCGGTTTGTAAAAGGAATTAATAAATGGCTCCTCTCCTCATATGAATCACAAATTTACATTATTAAATTGAAATGGTCGATTCGAGCCTCAGAGGGACAGTTTCTATTTTAATATAAACTTTTTTAGATGTGTTTTCCAAGAATATATAATATTTAAATATCTAATTATTTAAAAACCTCGTAAGAGCTCGAATGGGAAATACTTTTGAAATAAAACTTTTGTTCCTTGTCAACTTTATTAATATAACTACTATTTTCAAATTAAATTCAATTCAATTACATAAAAAAGCGAGACTTTAATTTTTATAACTGGTTATGATAAGTTCGTAATTGCATAAAAAAAATTTATTTCAATGTATATTTTTTTTATAGAATTATCTAAAAAAGGAATAAAAATTTAAAAAAATTTGAACTTTGATGATAGTATCAGATGTACAATTTCTAATCTGAAATTATTCAACGAATTAGCTAATACAGCCAAAGTTAATGAATCTTTCAATAATAATTTCCAAATAGTGATGTTGGTTCTTGTTGCTTATAAATTGGTATAACATACTATAAACACTTTTTACAAGCATTTTTTAAATGAATATGGTATTGATGGTTTATATTTATAAGTAAATTATAAGTTAGAAATTTTTTTTTCAAAACTACAATTTAAAGGTTATAGTTTAGTTTTTGTTGTTTTATTTTAACACCTTACATATCTTAATTAATGTGGCACACTAAAAGTCAATTTACAACTTATAAGCTGAGTTATGGTTTACATTCCCACAATAAATATAATTGATAAAAATGTTACTTGTGAATTGGGTGGACCGAGTCACATAAGGTTCTTACTAAGAAACTCATCCAAAGCTCAGTTTGGCTTGCTCTATTAAAATCTCGGGAAAGGATTGAATGTCATTCCCAACCTAGCACATCCCACAAACTAGGGCAGAGCATAAAGTCGAACCAAATTGGTAAATCAATCCAAATTGAACCAGATCAAAAGTATTTGGTTAACTTTCAGATTAATAATAAAATTTAGCTTTATTAAACACAATGAAATTTTTACAATAGTGTGACTAACTAAATTTGCAACTTAAATTATATATTTTTACGAAATTATATGGTCATAAGTTTTAAAAAGATACACAATTCTAAATATTATTTTATAAATGAAATATGTTATTGTTATTAACATTTGAGATAAATAAAACAAACGACTTCGGACCTGATAATTTATCTATAAATGAATTCGATTCCCCTTTTGTCCATTTTATCTTTTTCATTCTCGGTTAGGAAGTCTCGGCTAGTTTTGTATTTTATCTCGAGTACTCTTGTTTTTGTTTAGGATTATACAGGATATGTTTGGTATTGCTTTTCAAGTAGTTATCTCAAATAAAAAGTTACTCACACAAACTTTTTTATAAAATTACATATTCTGGTTTTGAACAACACATTTTGATCCATTATACTGTTTAATTAAAAATTGTCTGACTTGTTTTTTCTAAATTCACTTTTGATGATAATAAAAAAAAGCTTGAAAATGAAGATTTCATAAAAAAAAAAAGCAGAAACAAACTAACCCGCAATTGTTGCTAGTTAGAGATACAATGGCAATGAGATATTTCTGTTTAGTTTTTTAAAATGAAATGGGCTTTAAATAATCTCGGCCCTCGTGTAAATAAGTGGAAATTGAGTGAGATATTAAGCCTGGCTAGCTTCAGAACAATGCCATTGCCACTTTGCCAGATTCCCTGCTAAGCTAGGTTGAGCAGAATCCGGTATCAACATAAAAAAGCAAACCGAAACTGAACCGGCTCTTTAAAAAAATTAAAATGCTTTAGTTCAGTCCAGTTTTTTAATTTGGAAGTTTATTGGTTAGGAGTTCAATTTAACAAAAAAATTATTATAAATCGATTTCACCGAACACCAAAGCAAGTTCAAATACAATGATTAATAAAGTGATATTTTGTACATGCGTAAGATTGATCTTATATTAAAACTTGAGAGCATTTGATGGGTACTAGTACTATCATTATCCCAAGACAAAATGGTCGGAATCTCGTTCCCCTAATTCCATTCAATTCCGCCATTTACAATTTCACCATTAGGGCTTTTATTTCAAATTTTAGTGACTTGCGGGCCGTGGGCTTACTATTATCATGTTGGGCTTATTAACGGGCCTTACATTTATTTTGTTTATATACTAGTTTTGTTCTTTTTTTGAAAAAATTAGAAGTGGATATCAATGTAAATTTTGAAAGATGTACGCAAAATAAGTTATGAAGAATGCAATCTTACTCCTTTATCTTATCATTTTGTGCCCCTATACACAATTTCAGATAAACATTTTTACGCTGAATTTTACAAAATATAAATTATGACATTAACATTTTTAATTAACATCTAATAATTGAGAAATACAATGAAGGAAAAAAATTAAATTTGTGAACTGGAATTCTTTAAGGTATTTGAAATATCTATTATGTCGAAAATAATAATAATAACAACTATTTTTGGGTAAACTTAAAAAAAGTACTTTGAGGTTTCGGTCATTTTAACAAAGGTGCCTATGATTATTGGGTCTCAAAAGGGGACTGTGATTTAACCATTAGTAATTAAATGATTTTTTACTAACACTGTCAAAAGTGATGACATGATAAAGTGCATTTTCAGAATAATATAATTTTTTCATCTTCTTCTACTCTAAACCATAATCCCAAATTCATCCATCAAAACCAATTTGAACAACGTCTCTCGAGGGAGTTTTGGGGATGAACTAGAATAACGTCTCTTGAGGGAGTTTCGGGGATGAATTAGAACGTCTCATGAGGGAATTCCGGGGAAAATTATTTTCGTCATATGAAGAGGATTTTGGTTGAGCTGCTCTATAATTATCAAGTGAAGATATGGAGATGAACAAGAGGATGAGCATGATGCATGTGATGATTCTGCCAAAATTTTGTGCTTTTCATTCAAGCTATTGCTGAACCTCACCTCTTGAAATTACAAACATTAGCTTAAATAGGTACAATGTTGGCTTATTCAACAATGTAGATAGCATATGAATAGATTCATACACATAAGAAACAATGAATTGTGTAGTTTCAAATCGAACTTTCCCTAGAATGTGAATTTTTGAATTCTGGATTTTTGAGTAGAAAGAGTGATAATTTGACTCTATTTGGCTCTTGTTTAATCCCTGATTTAAAGTAGGTATGAATTCTCATTGGGCCGAACTAACCGTGCTAACACAACGTCCCCTTCTCCAGGTAATTAACAATCTTCTTTCTAACAAAATGGATCCTTGCCACACTGAAACAAAATTATGTTCCCAATATCTCCATTCCAACTCCAACACAAAATCATCATCTCCGCCACCTATAAATATCTACTTGCAACCATCTTGCATACAAAACACAAATCCTAACACGCTACCAGATTCACCATCACAACAACCCTCATCGGGGTTATCATTGGTTATTGATCTTGGGAGATACGGCAAGTTACCACCTACTATGATGTCAAATAAGATTTCTAAGACTCCTCGCTAACTCACTTGTGCACAAGCTTGGAAAAAGGGATCCCATGCTCATAAGACAACCGTAACGACTACGTATCCACCAAGCTTCAATGAGGTATCAAAATATCCACATTGGAGACGTGCTATGACATTTGAGTACTCCGCTCTTATTGAAAATGGAACATAAGAGCTAGTTTCATCATCAAATGTTCATAATGTGGTCGTTTATAAGTTTGGTATACAAGGCAAAGTTGATGCTGGATAGACGGTTGACAGGTACAAAGGATGACTTGTTACCAAAAGGTTTCATCAACGTCTCAGCTTGAATTATCATGACACTTTCCACCAAATAATTAAGCTGACTACGATCCGTTTGTTGCTTTCCTTAGTTGTGAATTACTTGTGGTCTATTTCAAATTTGGATGTTTCAAATGCATTTCTCCATGGGAACTTGGATGAGCTAGCTTTCATGCGACAACTATCGGGTTTTGTTGACTCCACACATCCCTGTCATGTATGTAAATTAAGGAAGTCTCTTTATGGCTTGAAAAAGTCCCCTTAGATGTGGCATAAAAATCTTACGGAAGGTTTAGTATCTTATAGTTTTCTATGTTTTAAGGTTAACATCTCATTATAATTTTTAAGAAATGACCCACTCACTTTGTTTTGCCTAATTTATGTTGATGACATCCTTATAGTTGGAAATCACAATTCTCATGTTTCAGACTTCATCAAGTTCTTACAATCCCATTTTTCCATCAAGGATCTCAACCCTATGAAATATTTCTTAGACATAGAGTTTTAACACAAAAATAATTGCTTGCACTTGTCCCAACATAAGTACATATCTGAAATTTTATCTCGGGCAAATATGACAACTTTAACCCTGATGGCAAATCCGGCTTCTAATATCGATAAGTTATCTAAAACGGGAGGAGAAGCTTTATGATGTGATGCATTTTTAAAGTTTTATTTGTGGGCTACAATATTTGATAATTACACATGTGGAACTTACATATACGGTTCATAAATTCACACAATATTTGAACTCACCATGACTTCCTCACTGTCAGGCTCTTAAGCGCATTCTCCACTATTTGCGAAGTACAATCTCGTTTAGGCTAATCTACAAACCGCAAACATCTATGTTGTTTCAGGCCTTTTCTGACTCTAGTTGGGCAGGAGATATTGATGATCGACACTCTACAACTGACTTTACGGTTTATCATGGTAACAATTCGATATCACGAATGTCTAGAAAACAAAAGACTGTTTCTCGATCTTTTACGGAAGTCGAATATCGTGCGGTTGCAGCCACCACATCTGAAGTTTCTTAGCTAGGAATGCTACTAATGAGCTCGGATTCGCCCACAGCAGTCCATCAATTATGTGGTGAGATAACTTGGGAGCAACGTATTTAAGAGCAAATCCAATTTTCCACACTCAAACAAAGCACCTTGAGCTTGACTTCCACTTTGTCCGATAACGAGTTACCTCAAAACAATTGCCGGTGCGGTATATTTCCACCGACAATCAAATTGCCAACAAATTGACAAAATCGTTAGGATGTGCATTGTTTCAATCATTACGGGACAACTTGGTTGTAGTTGACTCTCACCCAACTTGCGGAGTGTTAGAATATACTTTCCTATGTGTAAATATTCTTTAATTTATGTACCAAAATGTAATATGTAATTAGTTATTTACTGTTCAGTATTTTTTTTATATAATACAAAGACTAACCTCACGTTGAGGCAATGAACAATTCTACAAAATCTAGACACTATATTTATATAATTCTCGTTCATTGTGTTTCATTCATTTGACTGAAATAGGCACTGTTTTTTTGCTTAAGGTAACAACTCATTTACATTCTTGTCGAAACAAAAAAAAGTTTTCTATCCAATAGATAATTGGTAGTAAATTATATTTTGTTCATCAGCTTCGCTAATCGCTGTTATGCAACAAAGACTTTTTTTTCTCAAAATCAAATTTATTTACTAGAATTAAAACCTTCTAATTTGTGTCACATTGTATATAGAAACTCATAAACATGTTCTATATTTTTCCTTTAATATGTATTATTAAAAGTCGAAATTATAAGATCAGTAGTTGTCAGTATTAAAAATTTAAATCATATACTAACCTTTTTTTAGTAGAATCTGCTTAAAACACGTTTTTAATTAATCCAAAAATAATGAACATCAATTTGGTTATGTGCATATCAATTATTATCATAAACATACACGATGTACGTACGTGTTCAAGGAATTACATTTAAATTTTTTTATCATTATTGCAAATAATCACTTTGTCAATTTATACTAATGAATACATTGTACTTTAGTAGTTGTGGAATTGATCATTATTATTATTACACGTACATATATGATTAAAAGTTTGAGTAATATATATGGAGGTGATGCTCTCAATTCTTCATTCCCAATGCACATTTCATGTCAACAAAACCATCAAATCAATTTCTGATTTTGATTACTTCATCATCTTGACAATTCCATGTGCAAATCATTGTCCATTTTTTTTTATTGAAGTCATGTATGTGATCATTATCAACCCCCCTTTACATTTATCATCATTTAAGCGTTATTGTTTTAGTACATGACAAAATGTTATTGTCACCTAACTTTATTTGATAGTGCTTACAACTAACACGGTGGTGGTACTAGAGGGTGAAATTTTGGTGAATTGTTGATAGTTATCGGAGAATAAAAAGTTGATTGAGTTTATAAAGAATCCAACTTTTTAAGAATTAACTTTGATTCCAATTATGAGGATTTGTATGGAGAAAATTAAATTAGGAGAGTTGTTCTCTTAACTAGTTCACTGCAGCATCCGAATTTAATTAGTCGATCAACATATCGAATATTGAAAGTAAAATGAAATTTTTTTTATAGATAATGTTAAATTGTTTTTTGAGATAAAATTATAAAAGAGAAAAATGGAAGATGGAGTGATCACGTCATCCTTTTACAATGTAATCTCATTTTTCAGTAGCTAAAATTGTTAACTTTATTCTTCTTCTAGACATTTCTCAAAGCACTCTTAGCCTTAAAGCGTAATTTTCTCCTAATACAGTACATGCTCTAGTAATAAGAAATTTTAAAAATTTAACAGATAAATTAATAGATTATTTTACAAGTGTTAGTTAACACTTGGAAATTGGAATAACTTTGCAGAAAGAAGAAGTATAATGGAATATATTATGTGTGAAAATGTATTTAAAAGAGAAATGTAACAGTGGGCCAACATTAATGAAGTTTCTTTTCAAAGTTTAAACCGCTGAGGATACATATGTTTAATTTATTAGTAATAACTAATTTCTGTATTTTATTATATTTATAAACATGGATTTCTTTTGAATATGGTTGGTTTTGATATGAAAACTCTCACTTTGAGAGTCGTATCAATTAAAATACACACCGTTAATAAATTCATTATTTGTTTCCTCATTGTTAAAGTTGAAAATAAAATTTTGAATTAAAATGGATGAATCACAAAGCTAATTACTAAAATCAAATTTTTTATCAGTTGAAAATATGTATGTGTGATTGTGACAAGAGATTCGAGGGAATATATTAAAGGTTAATTAGCTAGGGAAATTTAATGTTTTTTAATTTTCCGAATTTGATATCATATTACTTTATCTTGCTTTTTTTTTTTTACTGTAACTAGGTACTGTCTCTTTTATTTGTTTAATTTTACTTCTTTTCATTTTCCTTATTTTACAGGAAAATATAATTCCACTGAGTTTAATTCGGTTGTTTTTATATAATTATAAGCTACACTTCATATTGATATTAAAACGTACTTAATATGATTTGAAATAATATTGGATAATATTGATAAATAATTACAATAGGTAATGATAAATAATAAAAATTCTTCATTTCATAACAACTGCAATAAAACTAATTTTAATAAGAAAATTAATTATAAGTAATATGAATATAAAAAATTGTTGACATTGCTTAATGATATTTTACAATATATTGAGTTTTGGAATTACAAATTGATCGGGTCAGAAAAATTAATTAGTTACTAAGTATATTCATTATCAAGTTGTTAACTAGAATTGATTTTATTTGAGTAAATTAACAGAAATAGTAACTTAAGTTGGTTAATTGTTAGTTTACCGACTTAAAAATGCGAAGCAAATAACTTAGCAATAGAATTTATATTGAGATAACTCAGCTTTAGTTTATATAATTAAATATTTGTTGAGTAATGTATGCCTTTAACCATATTCTATCATAAAAATATTCCTAGTTTGATGCTTTACATGTCTCAAGGATGATTTGTCACTGGGAACGAAAATGAATAATTATGTGGTTCAAGCTAAAAGGTGTCAGTACGAAATGATGACGTGTTCTCGCTAGAGTTCAAGAGAAACAGACTATTCTTGTAGCATTTCATAAATAATTGTGCCAATATGCAATGTGAGGATTTCAAGCTATTAAAGAATGTCACGTGGCAGCTCTCGCCCCTCTCGCAAGATAGATTTAAATTCATGATCAAGACTTGGCGATAAATTCATCACAAAGTAATCTCGTGTTACAATGTACAAATTTCCTGTTTCACAACGAATTCAAATCTGTCTCACAAGGGAAGAATTGAAGACCAGAAGAAAAGAGAAATTGAAAAGCAAAACAAAATGAAGGACAAGTTCGTAACGATTAGTTCAAATCTTTGCCTATAAAAGGAACTTGGAGGCTGCAATTCAAACTCGGTGAATACACATGATTTTCTAAAGGTGAAACTTCTGTTCAAGTCATGTCAACATTCGAAATTCTTCAAGCAAACACTCACAGTTCATTCTGTTTGTAATAGAGAGAGAAATTGACTTAGAGTGAGCTAAGTTCTTAATTTGTAAAAGGAACCAATGTTGCATAAGTTGATACCCTTCACATCTTCTTAGCAAATACCAAGATACTCTTTAAAGAAGGTATTCAAATCAGTTGGGTTAATTTTTAGCTTGGAGGGTACTTGTTGTCATTGGGAACCATTGTGAAAGGTTTCTTTGCTTGTTTGAAGGAGTTACACTAGTGGATTAAATCGAGATGTAATCTCTCTTTACTCAACTTTTTACTTTCACTCTGCATCGTCACTTTGTCTTATTTGTTATTTGTCTAAATGTTTTATATTCTCTCGTTATACTACTCACCATTTATATTTTGTTGCTGAATAAATTTTACTCAACATTTGTTTGCCAAAAATGAATACAATTTGAGTTGCCTAGTTTTGTGTGTTTGTGTACATTATCTGTTTATATTTATCGCATCCATTGTTAAATCTTATGTGAACTTGAAAAAGGTTAAATCACATCAAAAGATCAATTTTAACCAAGTAAGTCATTCAACCCCCTCTGATTGATAAGTCCGAGCCAACTGGACTAGCAAAAATTAATAAATTTAAGATGATAATTGTATTTTGTATAGAAGTAGAAATAAATTATGGTTTATATCATTCAAATAATAAATATCATCACAATTATTTGTAATAAATAGTAATTATTAAGTATTATTTTAATAAAAAAATTATTTATTATTATAACCGTAGGACCCAGTAGGGTGTTAAAATAGGTCAGAGGGGGGTGAATAAATCTTTTTCGAGTTTCATTATACTTTCAGAAGACTGTTGAATGTGTCTTCTGAAATATATTCTGAGTAACAATGTTATACTCAGAATCCCCTTTTTAAATCCTTTATAATTTAAACAATAATAATGAAAAGCACTAAGTAAAACAGAGTAAAGGAAAGTGCAAACGAAGGTTTTTATCTTGGTTCAACTTTTGCCTAATCCAGTCATTGGAATCTCTTTGTCCAAGATTTAATTCACTAGAGGCTTTTTCTTCTGGTGAAAAGCAAACCCTTTATAGAGCTTTTTTTTTACTGAAGTTCCTTCCAACAGCCTAGCGTACGATGAGCTATACCAACATAGAAGTACCGTCTTTCTGTGTCTAAGGCTCTGAGCTTCTTATCTCTTGAGTACATTCCTCACAAGATTTCTATGCTCCCTCACACTAACTTACCCTCAGATAGTGTGTAATACAACTGTTTTTAGTAAAACAAACTTTGAGCTTCTGAACGTTGTTTCGGTTAGCTTAAATACAAACAAATGAGAATGAGAAGTTTGCTAGAAGAAGATTATAGTGAAGGTTTGAGAAATTTTGTTCACTCTGATTGCTTTTAGTTGTTTTGGCAACTTTCTTCAATGGCAGAAATCATCCTTTTATAGAGGGAGAGAATGTATCCGTTGATAAAGAACAGTTATTGAAAATCTTGCCGTTATCTCTCAAACTTGTTCCTGTTAGCAATCCGTTAGAGTAGCACGTCCAATTTTAATCCGTGCCATGCTATGCCAAGTTGAATTTGGGACCCACTTGGTATGGTAGATTTGCAGGAATGTTTTTGTTCTTGATCTCACAACAACTTTTATCTTGTAGTAGATAAAAGAACAGAGCGCACAGCGTCATTAAATGCAAGGTCAGCTTTCTTGACTTTTAACCCCGAAAGACCAAGTTATCCTTGAGAAGTCTTTAGATGAGCTTCTTGAGGTTCTGAGTCTTGAATGATCTTCTGTGGTTTTGAAGACTCTTTTGAATTTTCAACTACTTCTGAGGAACCATTATTCTACTGGAATATCCTGCTGCTTCTGAGGTGACTTGCTTCTGAACTCAGAACTTACAAAACTTAATTAATGTATTCAGAATCCAACAATCTCCCTCATTTTGTTGGTTCTGAGAGAATTCAAGCACAGGATATACTTGATCCCTCATAATCTAAGATTTAAGTTCTGAGATTATTTTACCTTTTTCTACCAAGTCACAAAGAGGGCAGTATAACGAAGAGTTGTACTAAGAACAAATGTAAAAAAATTTTATTGATCAAAAAGGAAAATTATAAATTTTTACAAGGAATTCAATTATAATGGTTTTTCTTTAAGCGCTAAGAATTCATCTTGAGATCCCTCCTTCTGATCTATCTCAATGGTGCTAGAGGCTTGGTTGGAAATCATCCACCTTTCCCAAGTGTCCTTAAAGCTGTGCTTGTTTTTCTCCCTTCACTCAGTGCAAACAAGTTGAGCAACAACCTTCTGCTCATCAAGCGTAAACCTCTGAATGACTTCATATATGGCATTTGCATTTGCTTGAAGAGGAGGCACAATCTGTTGAACCAACCTTGCAGCTTTACTAGGGACAGAAGGGAAGATTCTTTCAAGGATAACTTGGAGAGCCTTTTGATTTTAGATCTACTGAGTGTTCAGCCCATTCGCCAGATGTAGCAGGAACGGAACAATCTCATTATCATGTGAGCAAAAGGAATGGAGAGATAGCCACCAATTTGATTACTTAAACCATCAATGCTCTTCTGAAGGGCCTCTGAAGTGCAGCATTCCTTACCACCATGATATCCCAAGCTTTAGTAACGGTCTTGGTGAGTTCAGCAGCAGACTTCTTGAGTTGATCTTCCAAGTCATCAACTGCCTCATTCTTCTTAGCAAAGGTGGTGTCAGTGACTTGTGAGTATCCTCAACAGCTTTGAAAATCTCAGACCTTAGCTCCCTTTTGGAATCCGCAATAGCCTTGAGAGTTTCAACCTTAAAATCAATCATCTACTTCATCATCTCATCAAGATAACCTTGGATCCTTCCTTACTACCACAGGTAGAGAGCACTCTGAGTCCTGAGCGCCTTGACTTCTTCTCTTAGCCCCATGGAGAATGCTGTTGAAGTCCGCTCAATGGCAATCCCAAGAGTAGACATTACTTCTACCTTCTGCTTCTGGGACTCTCCCTTTATCCCACTGACTTCATCATGGATCATTTTAAGACCCCTTTCACCAATATCCATCTTCCCATTCAGATTCACCAGGGTATCTCTGATGTCTATATAGTTGCTGAGCCTAGTCTCCATAAGTGGCTGCAGATGCTAAATAAGCTCTGAGAGAATTTGACAAGGAAGAGGAATCTTGTCGACCATTTCCATGATTATTTGGGCCTGCTCTGAAATGAGGGCTAAACTCCGTGCAAGTTGGCGATTGAAAGGGGTTGTTTTGATGTCCACAACTGAGTCATTAAGGTGAAGGGCCATTGTAAGGAGATCATCAAGTTTTTTCCCCATATGGTGGAGAGAGTTGACACGGACTGTGACAAAAGCATTTCCTCCCTTAGATTGATCTCCTGTCATCCATCCTCTACTGCTGAGGGACTCATTTCCATCAATCCTTTACTCTGGAGGTCTGGGGATGAGAGTTAATGTACTGTTGGGATCCACCAGACCCCTTGGAAAATAGGGAACATGTTGCTGTTGCTGATGAAGAGTTGGTTGCTGCAGGTAAGGAGAAATTGGCTTGAGCTTGGCCTGTTGCTTTTTTGATTCCCCTATTAACCAAAGGTCATCTTCTTCTTCTTCACTTACATCCTCCAGCAGAATTTCCTCATCCTTCTTCTTTTCCTCCTCATCTTCATCATCTTTCTCCCTTATATCCACTGACTTTAAATTGTGTTTAGTAAAGACTGAATGGGCCATGGAAATAAATTCATCAACAGGATCTGATGTTAATGATTGAATACCCCATTCAACCACTATAGTCCTTTAAACTTCATCCTTCTTAAGAGCCGATAACAACGGATCTTCCTCTAGCAGTTTCTCTTTCAGCAGAGATTGCTCATCGGACTCTTCCTTTTCTTCTACCTTTTCCTCCTTATTGGCCTCAGCTTCATCCTCCTTTTCCTCAACTTTATCCTCGTTCTTGACCTTAGCACTTTCCTCCTTCTTGGCCTCAGCTTCTAGCTCTTTAACCACCTCTTGAGCAATTGATGCTGCCATCACAAGAGGCTCCTTAGTGTTTGAGGATGGAGACCCTCCTGGTGTAGACAGAAACTTTTTGGGTATCTCAAGAGTGGCTGTGAAAAGACCATCAAGTGTGAACTTGTGGTGAAACATGTGTTGTATGATGATGACTGGCCAGTTGACCTTCTTCTTTTCCACCAAGTGCACCAGAATACAATGCTCATAGCTTGATACGGCATTTGTGGAATTCATCTTCTGAGAAGGAGATGAACCATTATAAACTGCCAGTATCTTGGTTCTTGAGGCATGTGAGTGCTAATCTTCTTAACGAACCATCCTTTTGGCATGAAGGCCTTTCTATTGTAGCTTGTGGTATCTTCACATCCCCTCCTCAAGGATAGACCTTCATCCTTAAGATTCAGTAATTTTACCAAGAAGGTAGGGGTGATAGTAATTTTCGTGCCTTTCACCACCGTCTTGAGCTCTTCATCGCTCATAGTGCCCCTTTTCAAGTTCTTGTAGAATTCAAGAACTACTGTTGGGATGGTTGGCTCCTTCAGTTTAATACAGGTATCAAAGTGGTGGAATTCAATGGTTTCTTTGTAAGGGCTGGCTTAAACAAAGGAGTCATCTCCTAGATATCTTTAAGAGATGATGTTAGAGGGATTTGACCTATATAGAATAGGAGCAAAAGTCTTTTGAGGGATCTAGATTATTACTTGCTCATTATGGTTTTTGGAAGATCTTGGTCTTTTTGGTGCCATTTTAGATATTTGAGATGAATGTTAGAGGAATTTAGGGTTTGAGAGGGTTTGAACAGAGTTTTCTCAAGAGGTTTCGGAAATATTGGTAAAGTGTTTTGAGGTGAAACAATGATCACTTATATATACTAAGAATTCAGATGGGTAAAACAGAAAAAAGGGATGGTGATTTATGTTGATGATTTCTTCATTTACCGTTTACTTTTTGATGAACCATTAGAGGTGTAACTGATGGTAGAATGTGAATAGTTTTACCTTAAAGATCTGGCTTGGGATTCAGGTTTTTGAATTTTGAAATTTAGAGCACTTCGTGGGCTATACCTTCTGAGTCATACTCATTTTGCAACATTATTTGCTTCAGATGACAAGCTGTTCTTCTGAAGCACTTCTTCTTAGATTAAACTCATCTTCTGAGTAATGACGTTGTCTTCTGAATAAGCTTCATACAGGATTGCTCATTCCAATCTCTCTTCCGAGGAAGGCAAATTGTTTCTTGCTCAGAGGCTTGGTAAAGATATCTGCTCTCTGGTCTTCAGTAGATATATAAATCAACTTTACATCATTCTTAAGAACGTGATCCCTAATGAAGTGATGTCTGATATTAATGATAAGTGTATGATTACACTTATTATCAATATAATTTTACACACTAAACACTATAGTTTAAGTCATTTTTATACTTCATATAAAAGATTTCACGTGGTATGTAGTTGTTTTGGTGCAAATGCAGATACTAGGTGTGAGCATTGGATTTTAA
>CATIWQ010130729.1:0-11658 GCA_949673415.1 Euphorbia schlechtendalii | reverse complement strand
TAGTTCTCACTCCACATAGCTCCCACTATATCCTTGCACTTTTACGCTATGAAGTAGTCAAGGACTTTGGCTCATCAATGCGCATAAATATAATACTATACATATATGATACCAGTGAGATACATAAATAAGAAAGAAAACATTAATAAGCAACAAAGATGCCTTGATTATTATTTATAATAATCTGAAGCTATTTGAACATTATAACTAATTAAGACATATCTCCCTAATTGCCTCTAGGGCATACATCATGTCTAACACAACACTGCTACTAATCTAATCTAGCAACTATCGAATCAATATGGGCCCGGTCTCTATATTAGTCTAACCTATATTGGGCCCATGGTTGAGGGGATATTATTTTCTAGGGTAAATTTTCAGGTGGTTTTTCATTGGTTTTGATTTCAGAAGGCCCAAGGATCTTTTCACAGCATCTTCGAGTCCTAATGTAGATCACTAAAACTAGAGAATAATCGAAAATATTTCTCTTCATATCTTTGTGAGAGGGATAAAAAATCCCATGCTCCCATGCTACCCCTCACATGATCACCACTAATATATATCAAGATAGTTACGTGAAAAGAGCAAGGGATAAAATTATACCTTCTTTGCCAAGAGTTGTCATAGTTGACCTAGAGTTAGGATAGTGAACCTTTAATCACTTTGACGGGGATGACTTCTATAGTTAAAGCATTTAGTTGTAACCTAGTGGAATATTTAGTCATCTTTGTTGACCTTGAGGTAGGAACTTTGATGGGGTTGACTTCAAGGGTTAAAACGCCTAGTTATAACCTTAGAAGATGTATTTGGTTATCTCCGTTAACCTTGAGGTAAGAACTTTTGATGGGGTTGACTTCTTGGATTAAAGCACCTTGTTCTAACCTTAGAGGATGTATTTGGTTGTCAATGTTGACCCTAAGATATAGACTTTGACGAGGTTAACTTCTAGGGTGAAGCGCCTAGTGGTAACCTTACTGTATGTATTTTATTACTTTCATAATGTTCCGTTTTTGGAGCATCCTACAAAATAAGAGATATTTTTTGAAATTAGTGATGTGCGAGGATTTTGTAAAATCCAAGTTAATAATACGTTACAATATTTAAGTTTTGGAAATAACAAATTTGTTAGGATAGTAAAAATAATCAGGTACTAAGTAGACTCTTAATTAATAATGTTTAACTTAAGTTTGTTTTGAGAAAAATAACTCACTTGTTAGGAAACTTAATTAAGTTATGGCTTAGAGTAGGAAAAGATGAGTGCTTTATAATACATAGTTTATGTTATATAACATAGCTTTTCTAGGTAGTTTTTACTTAGTAAAAAACCGAGTAACTTGAGACACTTACTTTATTGATGACACTTGTGTGTTTAATAGTTTTTGGAAAATAAATATTCCATTGGATACTTTTTAGATAATAATCATTGAAAACAAAAAAGGATATTTTTGTGTTCCTTACTACCAAAAGGTGTCAGTACAAGATGTTGGAAATACCTCACTAGAATCCAAGTAAAAAAAAGGTATCTTCTAACATACCCCATTTTCCACTGTCTCCGTGAAGATTACAATGTCAGCAAAGTAGCAAACTACAAATCTCTATGTTGCATCTCACGCCTATCTCAATTTGGATTTGCATGAAGATAATTTGGGTTCTTGATAAGATAAATGTAGAACCCAAGTTAATAGTACTTCACAGTATTAAGTTGCCTTGGAAATAGCAAACTATCTAGGATAGTGAAATCAATTGAGTACTAAGTAGACTCTTAATTAATAAAGCTGACTTGAGTCTGTGTTGCTAGGTAATTAATTAAGTTATGACTTAGAGTAGGAAAAGCTGAGTCTATGCTGAGTACTACATAGTTTAGGATTACTTCACTCAACTCATGCTGAGTCCCGCTTTTATTTAATTAAAAGCATTTGATTAGACACGTAGAGATTTTATAACACATGTGCTACTAACTTCATATGTGAAGGAACAAAATATTCTTAAAAAGCATTTTAGGAGAAAAGGCGCTGAAATTAATGAAGATTCTTGTGGTCCTCACAACAGTACGGAATGTCAAGGATTCCTCACTACAGTCCAAGTAAAAGGAATTTTCTTTTATGCGTCGCATCTTAAGTCACTCTGCGCGATTCTATCAATGTTAGCAAGGTTAACCAATGGGAAGACTCCACGTTTCATTCTAGCATGTCTCTCTTAGAACTAGATTTCTTGAAGATAAATGAGATTTTGTCAACAGAATTTTATCGCGCCTCAACATTCAAACTCTATCTCTTAACGTCTTGGAATATGTCTCCAACAGGGATGATTAGAAAGATTAGAAGAGATGAGAAATTGAAGATCAACAATATCGTAAAGTTTGCAACGGCTACTTGACAGAGCTTCAAAGTATAAATAAAGACTGGAGCAGACGTTCAAACTTGGTGAATCCCCTAGAATTTCATAAGAGCTAAAACGCTGTAAAAATTACTCTAGCTTTCAAAGAAATTCCACCGTAAGTAATAAGCAAACATCAAAGTTCACATCTGTTAGTAATAGAGAGAAATTACTTGGATAAACATTATAAGGATTCAACATTTCTATAAGTTGAATCCAGTTCGTATTTCTATTTAATCTGAGTGTTAGTTTGGGAAGGGGTACCCAAACTAAGTTGAGCGGTATTTAGAAAGGAGGGTACTTTTTGTAATAGTGTCTACCTGCTATAAAGGCTTCTCCGCCTATTAAAGATTTGACTCACTAGTGGATTAAAGCTCGAAGATGGTATCCGGGGACTGGAGGTAGGCTAGGGGCTAAACTAGGATAAATCTCAGGTGTTGATGTTCTTTCTTTAAGCCTCAAGCTTTAGTAGTGATCAGCTCATTCATCTCTTCATCCCATTCATTTACTTACTTGTTATCTAATCTATGCTGAGTAGTCTTACTCACCTAAAGATTGAAGATAAATTGTACCAGCATAGCTGAGCAATTTACAAGTTTTTATATTGCACTCAGCACGCATATCAAAACCAAACTTGGTGATTAACTTTAAAAAATCTAAAAGTAACCAAGTTTTAGCCTTAATGTTGCACTCAGTACAGAATACTCAACACACATTTAAAATAACTTGGCAATAAGTTTTAAAATCTTAAAAGTAAAAGTTAATCTGCATTCACCCCCATTTGCACTATTATTAAAGCTTATGCGGACCAACAATTGGTATAAAAGCAATTGTTCAACTTAAGAACTAATCAGCTTGAGTATAAAGATTATATGGCTTTTAATAATCCCTCCTACACTTCCGTTCATGGACTGACGATACTCCTTAAAGAAGCAATTTTTGTTACAAGGCCTCCACTCTTTGACGGCTAGCATTATATGTTTTAGAAGAATAAAATGAAAATTTTTTGTTACAAAGCATGGTTAGCTATTGAGTTAAGACCCAGAATTCCTATAATTGTTAGGAATGGGGAATTTGCACTTGTTGAGCTAGAGAATTATGATGATGTTAACCTAAGGATCCTCAAGGTGAATGTAGCAATAATCAATTACTTACATTGTATAGATTTGTCAGAATTTAACAGGGTCTTAGGGTGTGAGACATCCTAGGAGATATGGAGAAGTTGGAAGTCACCTAAGAGGGGACTGAAAAAGTGAAGGAGTGCAAAATCAACTTCATGATATGGGGTGAGATTATTCCAGATGGGCTCCAATGAATGTGTTCAATCCATGGATATCAGGTTCATTAATATTATTAATGAACTTAAGAGACTAGGCAAAGATTTCACTGAAGAAGAAACAGTGAAGAAGATCTTTAGATTTCTCACCAAGGATTGGGATGCAAAGAAGAGCGTGATCGAGGAGACTCTTGATTTTAAAATCTATAGCTATGATGAGCTAATAGGTACCTAAGTGACTCAAGAGATGTTGTTGAGAGATGATGACTCCAAGAAAAGCAAAGGTAAAGAAAAGGAGAGAAGAGCTATTATCCTAATAGCTAACTCATCTGATGAGAGTACAAAAGATGATTTAGATAATGTAATGGTGCTTTTAACTAGAATATTCAAGCGTTTCATGAAGAAAGGTGGGTAATTCAAAAAGAAGAAGTTTCCCAGCAAAAACAAGCTAAATCAACATAGAGTAGGAGTTGAGGAATGACAAAATGAAGAGTACAACAAAGGCATCAAGTACATTAGATTTGGAGAGAAAGGTCACATCTAATCATCCTGTCCTAAATTGAAGAAGTACAAATTCAAGAAGTAGTTTAGGTAGAAAAATGAGGCACTTGCTGCCACATGGAGAAACTCTAAAGAATCTTCATCATTTAATGAAGAAGCAACAAATTTTGCCAACCTTTGTTTGATGTCGATTAATGGAGATAAGGGCGAGAGCTCAGTATCATCTTCTAATGGTAACCATTCTACTACCGACTCAAACATTTATAAGAGCAAAGGGAAAAACACTCAAGCTGATATACATTCTAAATCCTTTTGTAAATAGAAGAGTTCGCCCAGGTACACTTTGAGGTTATGAAGCCAACCAATAAGTCAGTAAAGAACATCAAGGAGCTAGTGAGGAGAAGTAAGGATCAAGAAGACACAATTGCTTCCTTATCCCTTGATATCCGCTTTCTTCAAGAAAAAGTTGGGTATTATGTGGGTATAATAGCAAGCTCACTAAGAAATTAGATGAGTTGACTATTATTGAGCTAGTAGCTTTAAAGAAAGAATGGGTTAATCTTCTCCAAAGAAGGAAGCAAGCAAACCTAATCCAAAAGTTGCGTTTGGCTTTTATGGGAAGGTTGGACATGCAACTATCTTGTGCAAGCATAAAAAGGGTAATTACGATGAGTATGACTAGAGTAATTTAAGCACTACTAATAAAGGAGGATCTAACTCAAAAGCATGGGTACCTAAGAAAACCTATCTAATTACAAGTGAGCCTGAGATCCACTAATGACACTAGAATGTGGTATTTAGATAGCTGTTGCTCGAGGCATATGATAGGATATGAAACTTAGTTCATCTCATTTGAGTGAAAAAGAAATGGGAGTGTCGGCTTTCAGGATAACCAAATAGGCAAGATTATTAGAAGTAGCACAATTAGTGTTTCTCCTTAAATCGAAGAGGTTTCTCTTGTCAAAGGACTTAAGTTTGACTTGCTTAGTGAAACTCAGCTTTGTGGAAAAGGAAGGAAAGTTACGTTCAACTCAGCAGGTTGCTCAGTTATTGAGTGTAAGAGTGATTCCACTATTCTCTTTGCACCCATAATTAACAATGTGTATATGATTATTTTATCCCCTATCTCCTCTAATGTTTGTCTCGTATATAAGGAGGAAAGTTCATGGCTTTATCATAGAAGGTTGGGTAATATAAATATGAAAATTCTATAAAAAAGGGATAAAAATAATTAGTTGTGGGTTTACCTAGTATCAGTTTCTAGAAAGATAGGCTTTGCTTGCTTGTCAACTTGGTATGCAGGCTAGAATGTCATTTAGATCAATTAACAAAGTAATAACTAAGAGACCATTAGAGCTCCTACGCCTGGACCTTTTTGGCCATGTTAAACCTATGAGCATTGGTGGAAAGAGATTTTCCTTGGTGGTCGTGGATGACTTCACGAGATTACAACAAGACCCATACACCAGTAACCCATCTTGAATTAATTAGGATTTTATGTTCTTTTACATCCCATATAAACTTCATGCTGTTTAAAATGGATTTCAAGAGTGCTTTCCTAAATGGCTTTATTGAAGAGGAATTTTAAGTGCGCCAGCCCTCAAGCTTTGAAGTTGGGAAGATTTAGAGCATGTCTTCAAATTGAAAAAATCTCTATATGGATTGAAGCAAGCACCTCGTGCTTGGTATGAAAGGTGACCAACTTCTTACTCAAGAAAGGCTATGAAAATAGGCAAAGTATATACAACTTTGTTCTTCAAGAGAAGGAAAGAAGATGTTTTTCTAGTTCAAATATATGCTCATGATATCATATTAGGAGAAATTAATGGAAGGCTTTGCAAAGAGTTCAACAAGAAATTGAAGAACGAGTTTGAAATGTCAATGATGGGAGAGCTCAACTTTTTCCTCAGACTACAAATTAAGTAAAGTGAAGATGGAATTTTCATTAGCCAAGCTAAGTATGCTAAAGACATTTTGAAGATGTTAAACATGGAACATTCGAAGCCAATGTCCACTCACATGGCCACTAACACAATCTTGACTAAGGATGAAGTTGGTAAGATGCAGACAATAAGTTTTACAAAGGTATTATTTGTTCTCTCCTTTACTTAAATACTAGTAGGCTTGATATTCAATACTCTGTATGTTATTATGCATATTATCAAGTCAACCTCATAGAATCTCACTTAGCAACTGTTAAGAGAATTCTATGGTATTTGCAAGGTTCTATTGATGCAGGTCTGTGGTATCCAAATAGCTTAGATTTCACTCCAAGAGGATATATAGATGGATACTACAGAGAGACATGCTCGATAAGAAAAGAAACACTAGAAGAAAACTTCTGTTGCATTGAATACTGTGGAAGTTGAGTACGTGGTAGCAAGAAGTTATATAACACAACTACTATGGATTAAGCAAGAACTTGAAGATTATGTTATAAAGTCTAAATGCCTTAAAGTTATGTTTGATAATAAGAGCACAATTGATGATCCTAGAATCCATTTCAACATGGTAGGATGAAGCATGTCAATTTGAGAAATCACTTCATAAGGGATCATGTTCTAAGAGGAGATGTCGAATTGGAGTATGTTCTTTTAGAGGAACAGCGCGCTGACATTTTCACAAAGCCATTAGCAAAGAAGTAACTCAAAACACTGAAAGAGCTAATTAGAATGTCAAATAAAATTTGATAAAAATCCTAGAAAATTGACTAAGTGTCAAAGACGAGATCAAAGCTATGCTGAGCTGAGTGAGGTGACACATATATACTTTGTTCATTTTAACTCTATTAGTATAAGTTTTCTCGTTTAAAAATTAAAAAGCCACTTTATTGAAAGGGTTTTTGAATCTTAATCATTAAGAAAAACTACATCATTTAACTAAGGTGGTTTAATCTCTTATTCCATCTCACCATTTATTTTGATCTTTGCTTGTGGAGAGAAAACATGTTATGTTGCAAGCAGGTTGTCTATAAAAGGAGAAACGGGTTGGAGAGAGAAGGTATTTACAATCTTTGAAGCTTAAGTGTTTATTCTCTCAAAATCCCTAATTTCTTCTCTAAAATCTCAATTACAATGGCATCTTCTCAACGACAACAACAAACTCTTTAACGTGATCTTAATGAGAACAAATACTTTTTAGGGACAGATCTTAAAGAAACATATATGTGAACATTGAAGGGGAAAGTAAGAAAATCATCCTTCCAAAAGGAATCGTCCTCACTTTAGTGAAGTGGGGAAATGATGAGAGAGAGTATGGTCCAATATATGAGGTTGACTATGAAGGAATATTGAAGAACAAGACTCTATACAGAGTGATTAGGTTGCAGAACCTAAGTAATTGCCTTCCCCTTGATTGACCAACCATTAAGGATATGATGAAGAGTTTCTATTGCAACCTCTACAAAATAAAGGACTTCATTACCATTCTAGCTACTTAGTTTGGGGATAAATCATATTTGGTATCTACAAAATTGATAGGAAGCATCATCCATTTGCAATTGAAAAAAACTATGTTGAGGTGAAATGGTGATGAAGAAGTAGTAGGTGTAACGAAAGATTAGGAACTTCTAGCAGACTATGGATTAGGGGAAATTAGTTCTTCTTATTTCAGTTGGAAGATAAGATCTTTCCATGAGCTCTTAATCAAGATTCTTCTACCTATGACTAGATCCCTTTCAAGATACACTAAATTTGAAAGGTGTATTATATATCCCATGGTGAATGGCAAACAACTTAATTGGCTAATGTTGATCCTTCATCATATCAACAAGGTGATCATTATATTTCATTATGGCTATCTGATCTCACCCATAGTGAAGGCCTTGAGAATGAATGTAGACCAATGTGAAAAGGAAGAGGGAGATCACTTACTATCATTGAAGAGGACATTCGTAGTTAAAGTTTTCTAAACTTCATTTTGGGTATACAAAGGCCCTTGACATCAAAGTGAAAAAGAACCAGGTTATGCCTAACATTTTCCCAGAGGATATCTTGAAAGAAGATGAGGATTCTAGTTTGGAAGAGGTTTCAGCTTCTATTGAAGGGACTGAGGATGAGTTCCTCTAAGGGCTCTATTGTTGAAGGATAAGACCACTTTGAGCCTAGTGGTAAAAGTGGCTACTCCAATTAAGAGAGCTAGCATAGCTGAAAGAAAGGTAGCAATTATGCTTGCCCACGTACAACCTAAGAATAGAGTAAAATTTAAATCCAAGGCTCTAAGGGAAGTTAAGGCCAAGGCCAAATTAGAAGTAGAAGAATTTGTAGTTGCTAAATAAACTCTTCCTCCTCCTCCTATAGAAGTTGTAAAGAAAATCAAGAAGATGAATTTGACTAAGTTTTCTCAAGGATTAAGGAAGCATAAGAGGAAATTTGAAGTAGCAGTGGACGAGACTTCTCCAGTAGGGAGTAAAGAAGAAAAAGGAGGATAAGGACATTATAAGTCTTAGAGTTACTGAACAAGTAGAAAATGTAGTAGCAAAACTCAAAGGATTCCAAAAGAAAAGGAGTGCCTCCAGATAAGTGTATAATTACACTTATTTTCACATTAATTTCACACATTAAACACTATAGTTTTAGTCATTTTTATACTTCATATAAAAGATTTCATGTGGTATTTATTTTTTATGCAAATGCAGATATTAGGTAAAATCTTGGGAGTAAAATGATCTAAAGTGGAATTATGTGAAAAAAGAGTGAAAATGGTGCAAAAAAGATGCAGGCAACTTAAAGATTTGGCTTAGGATCGGAGCTGTCGAAGATCAGTGAAATTACAAGACGATTTCTGAGTAAAAATCAATTGACAGTCGTGACAATCATTCGCGGTCTTGACTTGTTTACTTCAGAAATAGAAGTCTGCCAATTAAAGATTCACGGTCATGACATATGTATCGCGGTCGTGACTTGGATGGTTTTCTGGTATTATCTTCTTAACTAACAACCGCCAGATAAGCATGATCAACCGCCATCAACCACCATCAACTACCAACGAACAGACACCTATCAGGAGTCAACCAATCATGAAAAGGTGCTTATCCATTGTAGATTGTATCAAAGCTTCTCAACCAATCATGATGAAGAGATGCAATCTTTCACCAATGGACACAACCCTTTGTTTGGATAGACGTAACCCTTCGAACTCTATAAATAGGGCTCCATTCCATCACAATTTTTTGCAATTGGATGTGTGCAGCATTAGAGTGCAAATAAAGAGTTACATATAGTGTGTGTGTAGATAGATTTGCTACATTCTTAAGTGTTAGCGAGAAAATGTTTAAGTGATTCAAATCCTTGTGTCGATCACTAAATTTCTCCATATTCTTGAGTGATTATTGTATAAGTGTACTTGCAAATCACTTATCAATACAAGTTTTCATTCTTTAATATTTGTTTGTTTGATATTCGAAAAGAATAGCATCCTAGCAGAGGTTCTATATGGGCTGAGATCGAATTCAAAGCAGATGCAGGAATTGCGAGAATCAATGACTCCCATTAAAGAGTGGATATGATTTGATCAACTTTAGCTTTCACTTGCATACCTTACAACTTTGCTTTGCTTTCTATTTATACTTTCTATTTCGAAGTTTATGATATGTCTGTGTGTCATAATCTGTATTTCGTGCTAAGTCTTTTATGTTAATCAAGTTATATGCGTTGGAGTTAATTTTAAGAGTAGTTTCAGGGTTAACAATATCGTGTATAATCACTGGATCCGTGATATAACGTTGTTTAGTGAGCCAACATTTTTGGAATGGTAACTTGCTAAATGTGGCTATGTGAGAGCGACCTGTACTAAGCATAGTATTGATGTTGTCTAGGTTTTCATAATTGTCTTATTTCGTTTGCGCTAGGTTTAGAAAAGTTATTTCATGTGTTGCTTTGCGGTGAATCATTGAACATCTGAGTGTTTTGAACCGAGTCTATTAGATTAGTTTAGTGAGTTGTAATATCTTTGTTGAACTTGCATGTTTTCTCTACTACACTTGTTCGTAGTGAAGATTCTATATATTTAGATTCTCTAATCTTCCACATCTATATTTACTCAACTTTTCATTCTAATCTTCCAACCAAAAATCTCAAATCTATTTTTATTTTCTTTTACTTTGTCTTCCCTTATTTTTCCTTAGACCTGGTTCCTTCCCTATGGGTTCGATATCTTTTAAAACTACATCATAACTATATCTTTGCAGTTATCATCATTTTTCTATTTGATAACAGGTATTGACAACACCTACATTTTTTGTTAACAAGTTTTTGGCACCATTATTTGAGGATAAGCCTTACGAAACGAGTGTAGCCAAGTCTCACGAACAAGTTTTTGGAACCATTACTTAATAAACTTATCAGTGGAAAAGTGGCGAACAAGTTTTTGGTGCTGTTGCTGGGGAAGGCAATAGCGTTCTATGGAAGAAATTTCCGAGGAAGTCAATTGTATCTTAGAGATTTAATAACAGGCAATTTTATTATAGATTTATTTTCATTTTTATTGTTACTATTATTATTATTATTATTATCTTAATATTAACATATTTTTCTTGCTTATTTATTGAGTTTTCTTTCTAGCGTGTGCATGCCAAGTACGCGTAGTTCGGGAGAAAGTTTGGCATCTTTCAAATCATAAATAGAATGATTCGGTAGAGCAAGGAAACAAAAATATAAGAGACAAGAGACAAGAACGGCTTCCGGTTAAGCGGGAAACCTAAATCCAAACCCAAATCCTAACCCAAAGGAAGATCCACCCTAACCAAGGCTTATGGATTATGTTATCCCGACCATCAATGGTAACAATCAATGAATTGCTACACCACCGATTGATGCGAATCAATTTGAAATAAAACAAGCATTACTTCAAATGATTAGTTACAATGTGCAATATTATGGTCTACCCAACGAAAATCCGAATTCTCATATTGCAAACTTTCTGGAAGTTTGTGATACCTTCAAAATGCCCAATGTTCCTGAAGAAGCAATTAAACTTTGCTTATTCCCCTTTACACTCTGTGATAAAGCGAAAGTTTGGTTGAATTCTTTACCCCCAAATTCAATCACTACCTGGAACCAATTAGCCTAAGCCTTTCTAACTAAATATTTTCCTTTAGCCAAAACTACAAGACTCATTAAAGAAATCACTTCTTTTACCCAGAAAGATAGTGAATCCTTATACGAAGCCTAGGAATGTTATAAGGAACTTCAATGAGTTTGTCCTCATCATGGTTTACCTCAGAATGTCATTCTGCAAACATTCTAAATGGTGTAAATCATGCAACGAGAGGAGCAATTGATGCTATGGCTGCGGGATCTCTTATGAAGAAAACTAGTCAAGAAGCTTTTGAACTTTTGGAAGATATGGCAAGCAACAATAGTATGTGGCCAGTGGAAAGAGCACAAGTAAGTATTACTAATCCTACTAATTCACATGCTACATCTTCATCTTCTAGTTCGGTTAAAAAGGTCAACGAATTAGATTCCATTTCTATTATACAAGCACAAATATCTGCTTTATCTAAC
>CATIWQ010130685.1:0-11427 GCA_949673415.1 Euphorbia schlechtendalii | reverse complement strand
GGTTTAGATACTTGAATATAGAAGAAATAGAAATTTTAGAAATTTGAAGGCTTTTTAGAAGGTGTGGTGGCTAGGGTTCAACTTGGACCTATTTATAGAGGTTTAAGGGGACTCTAATTGGTCATAAATGGGGTTATAGCCATTTGGGGTCAAAACTAGCTGTTAATGGTGGTTTTAGCCAACTGTCGCGTGTTAGTTCGCGATCTGTAACAATTATAATTTTACCGTGTTGCGATCACGAAGGCCAGTCATGATCATGACTCTCCTCATGAAAGAAATAGAATGTTTTTCTATCCAGTGTTCACGAGCGCGAAATATGTCGCGGTCGCGAGCCTCTTTGTTCTCCAAATTCTTCAATTTTTAGACGTAAACCTATAAAAACTTAAAAACAAAAACACAAGCAAACTTTGTTAAATATAAATGATAAATATTTACTATTATACCTTGGGAATTCATGGTAAAGATAACAAATGAACATCAATGTCTTGTTGTTCAAATTTTTATTTATAAAAACAAAGATTTAAAAACTAACACAAACAAACAAATAAATAAACAAAACACGTAACACATAACTAAACTGAAAGAAAAAACTATACAAGATTCTAAATGAAGAAGGAAAAGATGAAATTTTAGTCTAGGGGAAATGATCGTATCATACAATTAATTTCGTATTAAGATTCCCTCAAATCTTGCTCAACATCAATCAGTAAAACACGAATGTCTTTGATTTTTCTATGGATTGAAACTTATCCTTCCATAAGATCAATTAATCTTTGATGGAGGTCAGAATTTCTTCTAGTTTCTCCTTGCCTATTTTCCCTTTCTCTCTCTTGATCTACTTCTACCCTTTCTTCCCATGGTTTCCAACCATAAGTTATTCTATCTTCTCCAATGTTCCTTATTAAGATATTTTTCTCAAAGAAGACTTCCATCGTTAATTCCGGAATTACGTCCTCACTATTGAAAATTTCTGTAAAATAAGGTAATCTCCCTACTTGGCCCAACAGATTTGTCATTGTTCGACACCCGTATTCGGTCAATTCAGGATTTTGCGTTGCAGACATAAGAATCTCCATCATAATCCTAGAGACATCGATAGGTGTGCCCTCCAGAATTGCTTCCAAGACAAACAATTCTTCAGGAATGACAATATCGGAATTAGACCTACCAAACAGCGCACCACTTAAATAAAAGTGTAATGCCAACAAACAAGGATCATGAATCCATCGGCTAAAGGCGAATTCTTGTTCGTATTCAGTTTGGCCCGTCAAATGATTCCATGTTGGTATAGGATTCCAACCAAGAGGCATCTTATAGAAACAATCTTTCGGAAATCCCAAATATTTCTCCAAAGCCTTTCTCATGATCTTGTATTCTTTCCCATGGTGGTGATAGATTAGACAATTTTATCTATCAGACTGTGACCAGCATTTCCATGCAATCACTCACACTATTTCCGAGGGTCAAGTTGGAGTAAATGACAAAATTAAGTACTCGGAGATAGTACATAACTCTATTAAATATACCCAAATGAATAAGACTGTTCCTATGAATTGTATAGGAACTCTTGAATTCAACAACTCAGATCATTTCATAATGATCCCCCTCTTCCTCTGAATATATTGGGAATGGCGCTTTGTACCACTCCTGGATATTCTTTGGCTGAAAAACACCAGTTCTCATCGGATAAACCATTTGGATGAAAGAAATTTTGTAAGAAATGAAATGATATTTGATTTGAAAGAAGTTTTTATCTAAAGGGAAGAATTCTGATTGAAGGAATATATTATTGATGAACAGATGTGCATCAATTTATAGAGATTAGTGGAATAACTGTCGAATAACTGCTCAACCGCTGTAGTTATCGAACTCGTCACGTTCGCGAGTTGAAGTCGCGAGCGTGAGTAACAGAATTTTGAAAATAGAAAGTTGGTAGGGGAATTCATGAGTGCGAGAGACAGTCGCGAACGGGAATAGGAAAAATAAAAGAAAATCTTCTATTTGCCAAGAATTAAGATGGAAAATTATGATGAATCACCCCAAAGATGATTATTTCATAATCTTTTCACATCTAGAATGAGATTTAGACAATTGTATGGTATAGAAAATAAAATAAACAAATAACTTTAGAACTTACTTTCATTCCCCGGAAACTATCTTCAGAACGCGATTGCCTTCCCCGGAAATATCTTTAGAACGCGATTGCCTTCCCCGGCAAAGGCGCAAAAAAATTGTTCGCCACTTTTCCACTGATAAGTTTAATATCTTTATGGTTCAAAAAAGATGTTCGTGAGACTTAGCTATACTCGTTTAGTATGACTTATCCTCAATAATAATGCTAAAAACTTCATCACGAAAAATGTAGGTGTTGTCAATACCCATTATCACATAGAAAAATGATAATAACTGCAAGTATACAGTTGTGATGTAGTTTTAAAAGATATCGATCCCACATGGAAGGACTAGCTCTGAAGATTAACAAGGAAAGACAAAATAAAAGAAAATAGAAATAGTTTTGAGATATTTGGAAAGGGAAGATCAGAATGAAAAGTTGAGTAAATATAGATGTAATAGATGAGAGACTCTAAATTCATAGATTTTCACTACGAACAAGTATAGCAGAGAAAACATGCAAGTTCAATAAAGATGTTACGATGCACTAGACTAATCTAACAAACCCGGTTCAACACACTCAGATGTTTAATGATTCACCCGCAGATCAATACATGAAATAACTTTTCTAATCCTAGCTCAAACGAGATAAGGCTATTATATAAACTTGGACAACGTCAATACTATGCTTAGTACGGGTCGCTCTCACATAGACATATTTAGCAAGTTACCATTCCAAAAATGTTGGCTCACTAAACAGCGTTATATCACAGATCCAGTGATTATACACGATATTGTTAACCCCGAAACTACTCTTAAAATTAAAGCCAACGCATATAATTTGAATAACATAAAAGACTTAGCATGAAATACACATTATAACACATAGACATATCATAAACTTCGAAATAGAAAGTATAAGTAGAAAGCAAAGAAAAGTTGTAAGGTATGCAAGTGAAAGCTAAAGTTGATCAAACCGTATCCACTCTTTAATGGGAGTCATCAATTCTCGCAATTCCTGTGTCTGCTTTGAATTCGGTCTCGGCCCATACAGAACCTCCACTAGGATGCTATTCTTTTTGAATATCGAACAAACAAATATTGAAGAATGAAAACTTTTATTGATAAGTGATTTGCAAGTACACTTAGACAACAATCGCTCGAGAATATAGAGAAATCTAGTGATCGAAATAAGGATTCAAATCACTTGAACATTTTCTTGCTAACACTTAAGAATGAAGCGAACTCTCTATCTTATACACACTATATCTCTCTCTAATTGCACTCTAATATTTTCCTCTCTGGTGGTGCTACATGAAATTGAAGAGGATTGGAACCCTATTTATAGAGTTTGAAGGGTTGCGTCTATCCAAATGAAGGGTTGTATCCATTGGTGAAAGATTGCATCTCTTCATTGTGATTGGTTCTGAAGCTTTGATACAATCCATAATGGATAAGAACCTTTTCATGATTGGTTGACTCCTTATAGGTGTCTGTTCATTAGTAGTTGATGGCGGTTGATCATGCTTATCTGGTGGTTGTTAGTTAAAAAGATAATACCAGAAAACCGTCCATGTCACGACCATGAATCTTTGATTGGTAATCTTTTGTTTCTGAAGTAAACAAGTCACGACCGCGAATGATTGTCCCGACCGTGAATTGTGTTTTCTCAGAATTCTTCTTGTAATTTCATCGATCATCGACAGCTTCAATCCTAAGCCAAATCTTTAAGTTCCACGCATCTTTTTGCACCTTTTTCACTCTTATTTCATAGAATTCCACTTTAGCTCATTTTACTCCCAAGATTTACCTAGTATCTATATTTGCATAAAAAACAACTACACACGAAGTGAAATCTTATATGTGAAGTAGAAAGATGACTAAAACTACAGTGTTTATTGTATAAAATTAATGTGATAATAAGTGTAATTATACACTTATCAGACATCCAAGATTCGGGTGTTTTGTTGATGAGATTGTTTGGTGTCACGTCCTATTCCCCTTCTCTTCTATGAAGACAATACGGGTGTCAACAACGGGTTCCTCAGACTCCATGGTCGACCTATTTTCACGACTTCGATCCTGACACACCTGATGCGATACGGAAGCTTTGGGCACGTGCTCGAGTTGTTATACTGGATTACGCTGCCCCAAAGACCATAGATACTGACGAGTTCTACCACAGATGGCTTGATGAGATCAAGGTTCTCCCTGATGCTGATCAACACTTTATAGTGTCTAATGAGTGAGAGAGGGATGAAGATGGTTTGGACCCCTTTCCTTATACTTCGTAGAAGCGTGCACGGTAGAATGACTGGCACCCTTAGATCTTATTTGTTTTCGCCATTTATTTTCTAACCTTTGTTTTTGGCTCATTCTTAGATTATGAAATTTTGTCGAACTTTATTTTATTTACTTGAGATATTCTGTATGCACACATTCATATAAATATAAACATAAACCCTTGCAAACATAACACATTTCATTGAACGGTTTTAAAAAGGGTACAATTTTTCCAATAATTTGAGTCCTGACGCCAGTTATCCTAGAACAGTTTTTCTAACTCGCGGTCCCTCTATTCCTCACCGTGTCCTAATTTTTGCCTGAGCCACCCTTCACGGATTTTCAACTTAGTAGACATTTCTGGCTTTTATACAAGAATGGTCCTAATTGTTGCCCAGGTAGCCAAGTGCCATCTGGCAGACTAGTTTCTCTCTCTTTTTTTGGTGTACCGCTTTTGTAAATTTATTTCTTTTATTTTTACATGTGGTAGCGCTTGAGCTTGTCTTGATTGATTGGATTGACGAATTCATTTCTGTCTATATCCATAATTTTGGTGGCTCCTTTGCTCAAGATTTTCTTAATGATATAAGGACCTTCCCAGTTTGGGCAAAACTTTCCCCGTTGGTCCACATTTGAGGGTCTCATTTGTTTCAGAACCAAGTCTCCTACTTTTAACGGTTGGCTTCTGGCTCTAACCCGACTATTGTATGCCCTAGCCATGCGTTGTTGGTATATCTGCAAATGATCAAGCGCTTTTAGCTGCTGTTTGTCAATCATGTTCAACTGTTCAAATATGGCCTTTGCCCATTCTGACTCCTCTAACCTCGCCTCCAGTGCTACTCGAAAAAATTTCACCTCCAGTTCCACCGGTAAAACTGCTTCCATCCCATACACTAACGAGAAAAGGGTGTGATTGGTTGGAGTTTTGACACACATTCTATATCCCCATACTGAAAATGGCAACTTATCAGGCCAGTCCCTATAGTTAACGACCATCTTGCTCAAGATTTTCTTAATCACCTTGTTGGCTGCCTCTACTGCCCCATTAGCTTGTAGCCTGTATGGTGATGAGCGATGGTGCTCGATCCCATATTTCCTCATTAGGTCTGACGTGGCTCCTTGAAATTGAACCCCATTATCAGATACGATGTGATGTGGGATGCCATATTGGGTGAATATATGATTTTCTATGAACTTAGCCATCTTCTTAGCGGTGATGTTGGTGTAAGATTCGGCTTCCACCCATTTTGAAAAGTAGTCAACTGCTACTATAATGAAGTGATGTCCATTAGTCAAGTTTGGCCAAATCTCGCAAATAATGTCGATGCCCCACGCTGAGAATGGCCAAGGAGTATATAAGCTATGGAGTTCGGATGGGGGTAAATGACTGATGTCACCGTAAATCTGGCATTCGTGGCACTTTAGTACTTCCTATATGCAGTCTGTGACCATTGTTATCCAATAATATCCCTGGTGTTGTATTTTCTTAGCCAGTGCTATCCCGTTCATGTGTGGACCACAATCCCCTGCATGCATTTGTCTCATTATCAATAATGCCTCCTGTTCTATGAGACATCTCAATAGCATTCCTTCTGATGTTCATTTGAACAGGTCCCCTTCTACTAGATGGAACTAAGTTGCTAACCGCTATAATGAGGTTCTTCAGAGTCTATTGCGCCTTATGGGTATTCCCCGGTCTGCAAAAATTTGACGATGACGAAGGACCAATTCCCGATAGCTTGTGGATCCTCCATTTCCACTAGGCAAAAATAGAAGGGTTCTTTGGCCGTTTGCAATACAACAGGTTTGATTGACTGAGCTCTAGGGCCTTCCCACATCGATGCTAGTGTGGCGAGTGCATCTACTATTTGGTTTTCATCCCTGGGTACGTGAGGACGGAGTGATTCTTCTCTTATTTCCCAGTCGCCAGTGACTTGTTAATAACCAGAGCTGTGTCTCCAACCACCGATACTTCTGTTGCCCATGCTTTTCGAAGTGCCTCTACCCAAACAGGCAAGCCTCATATTCTATCCTGTTGTTTGTTACTAGGAATTCCAATCGTTTAGAAAGGGGTATAACTTCGTTTTGCGATGTTATCAATACAACACCTAAGCCAGCTCCATTTCTATTCATTACATCATTGAAGAACTTTTTCCACTCTGAACATGCATCCTCTATCAATGCTAGTTGCTTATCTGGAAATTCTAGATTTTCAACGTAATCAGAGTACAAGGGTTGAATTTGCCAAAAATTTAGTGACTACTCGTCCCTTAATGCTCTTTTGGTCACATATTCAATGTTGAATTCAGATAGTAGCAATAACCATCATGGGAGTTTTCCAGCTAGTGTTGGCGACTGGCATAAGTACTTCATTAGGTCTATCTTTGCGATGGCTTTTATATGATAAGATTAGAAGTAATGTCATAGATTCTTTGTCAACCAAACCATCGTTGTGCAGATTTTCTCTACTAAGGTGTAGCGTGACTCATAGTCGAGTAATTTCTTGCTCAAGTAGTAGACTGCATATTCACTTCTATCTTCATTATCTTGCACCAGCATAGCTCCAACTGATGATTCCTCAAATCCATGTAGACTCTGGGGAGGCCTTGTTCAGATCCCTGAAATCCATGCAGACTCTGACCTTGCCATCCTTCTTTGCTACTGGGACTATGTTGGCAAGCCATGTCCGATATTCAACCACTTCTAAGAATTTAGCTTCAATTTGCTTTGCCAATTCAGCCTTGACCTTTTCTGCCCATTCAGGCCTTAAGCAATGTAGTTTCTATTTTACCAACTTGATCTGAGGGTTCGTTGGGATGTGATGCTCCACTATTTGCTTGTCTCCTCCTTGCATGTCTTCGTATGACCAAGCAAATGCTACCAGGTGATGTTCAAGTACATTCATGATCTCTCTTTTTTCTTCAAGAGTCAAATAATTGGAAATTGTCACCATTTTTGGTGACTCATTTATACCCAAGTTAATTTTGTTTAATGATGTATCATGAATGTTAAAGATGTTATGAGTATGAACATATGAATGCATGGTGCCATCAGGCAGAACATCAAACAAGTAAGAAAAATTATCGTACTTCATTGAATGGGCATCATAGGCAAAATTGTCAAAAACATCAAAATTATTAATTATTACATCATCAATATCCTCCACCATAGGCGGAGGGGCTTCAGTTGTTGCAGCAGCAGGTGTGTCAGTGGTAGGTTCTGCCTCGAGAGTGGTCTGTACCAACTTCTAGGTGAGGAGCTTGATAGTACTTGGTAGATCTTGGTCTCACGCATTGCCCTTCTTCATCAGCTTGTTAACTGCCTTAGTGAAAGCCGCCATCACATCTTCCAGTATTCCTCCTTTTTCATATTCCTCAACCGAGGTTATTGCCAGGGTCGGTTTCTCTTCCAGTTCAACATCAACAGGGGACTCAATCAACTTGCCAATTGTGAAGTCAAACACATCATTAAATATTTTGAGTCCCTTGACTTCCTCCCCATTTAGGATTGTCGGTTCTGACTCTCCCAGATATGCCTTAATGCCTTCTGCCTCGCAGATGCCTACCATGTTACAGAACATGGGCCGTTTGTGCTTGTACATTTTCATGCTCGGAGTGAAACCCAGACCCAATCTAAGTGTGACAAGAATAGGATCGATGGCCCTGATAATCCCTTGATAATACTTTCCCAATCCCTTTCTAAGGATGAAACCCTACTTCTTCATTTAAGTTCTCAAGCTTCCAGGGAAGAAGCGATATGCCTTCAGAGTTCCACGCCCCTTCTTCTTTTCTTCGATGGTCATTGCGACCCTCAGTCCTTGCATTGTTCTCTCCTCAAATGCGACAACCACCATCATTAATTCCTCATCAGCCTCGATCATTACCGGCCTCCCTTTATAAATAAGCTTTATCTTCTGGTGCAGAGTAGAAGGGACTGCCCCTATCGTGTGGATCCATGGCCTTCCCAAAAGCAGCAAGTAAGTTATTGGAATATCAATGATAGTGAACCTTACATTAGAGGTCACTCCTCCAGTGGTGATGTCTGCTTCAAAGCTACCTACTACACCGCTCTTTGAGTCATCGTAGACTCGGATCACCGTGTCAGATTTAGCAAGCTTATCCTCCCTTAGCCCTAGGTGAGGTAGGACCTTAAGAGGAAAGAGATTGAGAGCCGAGCGATTATCCACCATTACACATGGTATCACGCGATAAAAAATTTAAACCCTGATAAATAAGGCCCGATTATACGATCCCAGTTCCTACTACAGTTCTGACTGATCAAAAGTTATGGATGCAATTTGAGGGGGAGCAATTCCTTCCTCAATGGTAGCGCACATCTCGATTACTGAGGTTGTAGGAGTGGCAGGCATTTCCATCAACCTTTTAACTAAACCCATCCTATGCTTTTGTGATGTCTCAAGAAACCTCCAGATACAGTATTTAGCCTGAGTTTCCTTCAATTGATTTACCAATGGGTCTATATCTAGCATGTCTTCATCCACCTTTGGGGGTAGAGGTGGCTAGGGCTATTCCCTTGCTATTTCCTCCAATTTGGAGTCATTGAGTTGTACAGTCTCATCCCTTCTGAAAACTCTACCACTCCGAGTAACCCTTAGTACTCCATTCTCCATCACTCTTGTTTCCCTAGAATTGACCTAAGGGTACTGGTCATATCTATCTTCTACTTGGCCACGTCACTCCTTCAACTTTTAAGAATCCAAGCTTATGGGCTTCTTCCCACTAGAAATGATCTCTCCCTCAACCGAGGTTCCTTCTTCGGGTTTCCTTTTCCTTCTCAACTTAAGGAAATGTGCATCGAGATCAATGGGCACCCTTGTTGGTGCTTTCCCGAATTTCACCTTTATTGCATCCCTCCATGGTTCACCTCCCTCTGCTAAGAACACTTCTACCAAAGGATCATCCTCGATGCCTTCATCTTCATCAACCACTGCATTCACCACCGGATTAGACCGAGATAGCATCGCTAGCATAGAATCATCGGGTATCCCTGATCCTACTGCATGGGAATTACGGTGTCTGGTCATTATCTCCCTATCGAGATGATGAGCGTGAAAAGATAGTTCATCAAAATCTGGAACCGCCAGTCTTGACAAATGATAGTGATACCAATACTGGGATCCCCCTATTATCAATTGTACTGCAGAAGACTCAAATGGTTTTGGCACCAACACTAGATAGATAAACATCCATCACTTTATGTAGCTAGTGAGCGATTCTCCTTCCCTCTGTACACAAGCGAGCAAATCTCGCATGATTTATTTCAGGGGTTCTAAAAATGCGAACTTCGTTTGGAAACCTGCAGAGATGTAGTTCCAATTGCTCTTAGTCTCAACCGATTGCATTTAGTACCACTGACTTGCTACTCCTGTTAGTGAGCATGGAAACAATGTAGCTATCATATTTTGAGACAAGCTTTGTGCTCGACACAGGACATAAAACTTGGATAAGTGGGAAGATGGTGTGTCATTCCCATAAAAAACCGACATACCGGCTAAGCTAAAACTAGCCCTCGGGACTTCTTCCCATTCTCTAACCACTCGATTGCTTGACTCAGATTCAAGCATCTCCATCACATCGTCTGAGTCCATCCCTGACTCAATCGCAATCACATACTCCTCTCCCTTGCTAGCCGGTGCTTCTCTAGATAATTTCCTCTCTACGCGAAGCGATATAGGTTTCTGGCCGGTAAATATCGACATCTCAGTAAGGTTAATCTCAACAGCTTTAATCTTACCCCCACACCCTCGATGGTTCGACTCTTCCTCTAGCATCTTCAAAACCCCAATTAGGACCCAACCATCATCACAAATTCTCCAAGCCCTTCAGATAGGCAACTCAGGACCTTCCACTCTTCTAGCCCAAAGTTAATCATTCCTACCCTTACCTCAAAATTTGACAAAGGGTTGTTCTTCATGCTTAGCTTAAGTGCCGGTTCACAGATGACCTTGTCAGCCACCAATTTCTGAATAGCTTTCAGTAACTCCTTGCAGTTATTTGTGCGATGTCCCATGACCACATGATAATGTTAATAATTGTTCTTCTCTTCCGGCTTGGGAGGGACATGCTTCTTCAAGCTCTCCAATTGATTAAGTTCACTCAGCTTGGTGAACAAGAATCCCAAATTAGCAGCATATGATGAGATGCCATGATATTCTTCCTTTGGTAACCTAACAGTGGCTACCTTTTCTACCTTCACCAATTGTACTACCGGTTGCTTCACCTTCACCTGCACTGGGTTGGAATCATTCTTCCTGTAATAGGTTACATTTCCATAAAAATATTTGAAATAACTGAAGGATAATAAAACCTAGGCATACATCTAACCTGCATCCACAAAGGTTAGCACAGGGTATATAACACAACATGAATATTTGCACGTACGCTCGATTTGATTTTAGCGAGGCCCGTGTGGCCTAATTAAAATATCAACGATTGTAATTTTTTATTTAAGTATAAAACAATTCATTTTATTTACAAATATATTGGTCATTTTTAATTAGTGAAAATGATCGCATGGCAAAGGTGAGGTCTGTTATCCAGGAATAATTTTAATTCTCTTCATTGGGGTATTCTAACAGAAATATTCATAAATAGAAAAGAAGAAGAAGAAATATTACATTAGTATTTACATAATAGAATAAATCAAAATTATTCCTAGGTCATCATTTAAAATAAATTGAAAATTCAAAAGAAACACGAGATAGAGCAACTCTAAGAACTCAGAGGCTTACCCTTTTGGCTTGAATCCACTTCGGCATATCCGTATGATCCTCGGGAGCGTTCCTCGTTCATTTTTTCATTTGATTTGTTTGGAAAATAAATATTTATTTATCCTAAAAATAATCAGACTCGGACTCTAAACTTGTTCGAAGTCCAAGAATATCTCATGATTTTTGAAGAAAAGAAGATGAAAGGAAATTGGTTTGAAAATCGTAAAGTTTCGGAATCCAAACGTGTTTTGGATCTGAATTATTCAAAGAGTTTTTAAAAGAAAATATTTTTGCAATTTTTC